>JAAEAF010004769.1:0-106589 GCA_011037195.1 Triatoma infestans | reverse complement strand
TCAGCCACAGGTGCAGAATCACTCTACACTCACCGCGACACTCACCAGAATGAATTCAATCGCTAGCTGCTATGCCTACCGTGGTACATGTCGAATCAGCAGTGTCCTAATTTTCCAACTACTGAACTGTATTTTAAATATTACCTATTTTTAAACTGTTCTAATACATTAAATATTTTATATTTAATTGCGCGCCCCTTTACAGAGGTCGTAATTGTGCCGCTTGTCGGCTTACTCAAGCTGAGAGGGGCGGGTTATCACCCTTTCTCGCTCTATAACGGCGTTTCTCTGGTAGGGTTTGACCCAAGAATGAACTTCAGATATGTGTTGAAAAATAAAATAACAAAACCTTTTATTATATCATGGAAAGTTACTCACAAACAAAACAAATAAAAATATTATGAAAAAAAATATAACTATCAACGTAGGTTAGGTAAATTTCAACCAAAACAAAATATATTGAACTTAATTAAACTAAGACTATATCCAATGTGAAGACAATTATGTTTATAAGTCCATAGATTAAGCGGTAGATGGTAAGAAATGATTGTATGTAAATGCGATCAACTACAAAATTCAATGTGAACACTATGTTATGTCTACAGCCTCATAGACCAACTGTATTAAAACTTTTCTCAAGCCTTTGCGAGGCCTGAACGGAATTAAAATTCTGAACCCGTTTACATTTCCTAGCTCATTTTCGTTTCTCCCTATCAAGGAGATGCGATCTGCAGGAACGAAGTAACTTTGAATCACTTTCTGCCCTGACGAACGCCCACTAGATAGTATGCTTTCTTGTGAACCAATTCTCAGTGGCTTCATATAAAGTTCTTCACTAGATATGCTGCAGAAAGTTTCCCAAAGGCCAATCTGTCGGTCTTCCGTTCGAACGTTTTTATTGCGGCCTGACTGGTTAAGGAAATAATTATCCTTCTACCCCTTTGCTGAAGATAGATATGTCCACAGCTGTTTAATATTTTAAGCCTGAAAGACTGATTCTGCCAACAGAAACTGCTGATAATGAAAATGCTAAATTTTCCTCGTCAATCTACTCCATTGATAATTAAATTTCCATTTTCTGCTCCCATAGAAAATTCAAGGATTTTCTTACACAATTTTCTAATTAAAATATCATGGGCTCCCAATAATTGTTGAACAGGTGTTTAGTTTTTAACAATAGATTATTCTCTGATAAATACAATTTTTCAATTGATTAATCAATTAAAAATTTTATTTTCTCATATTTCTTAACTATATTTTTTTGTAAAAATGGTTAATGTTTTCGCGTTTTATAACTTTTGTACTTTATTAGTAAATTAAGTTTTATGATTTTAACTTTAATACATGTGATAAAAATACGTTAGTAGTAAATTGTTGCATTAAAAGCGGTTTATATATATAGTTTATTGCCTTCTATTTGGAGTGTTGTAGTTTAAACAAACTTGTAACAACTACATGTTTCGAAAAATGTTAACACAGTTGTTAACTGTAATATATAAAAATTACTATATTACTGTAATTATTTGCTTCTTTTTTTTTGTACATTCTATTTTGACTTTTATTGTTTTATCGTATGATAATGCAATCCTATAGGATTCTTATTAGCCGATAACACCGTACAAACGCATTTTCTCGTTAATTTATTATTGTCCAATTTCAATAACAACTCTGATATGAAAACCATTATGAAATTTACAAATTTCGGACTCTAAAACTAAGTTACCCTAACAAAAATATAATAGTGTTGAGAATACATTTTTGGGTCTCTGCACATAAACAGTTAGTAGTAAAATGTGATTGCATTATAGTCAAGAAGATAGCGCTTTCATCAAACCCGATTAAAAAAAACAAACTTGAATACTGACGTCAGAGATTTCTCAGAACTTTTGTGAAATAAATTGTTCCAGGAAAAATCTATCACATAAAAGAAAAAATTTATCTTAGTTTCTAATTTTCATTTCTTCAACCATCCAATTTCATTTCATTAATTAGAAACAGGCGAAATCAACTTTCTTTTTCTTTTTTTTAATTGTAAAGATTAATTGTATCATTACTATGTAATGTCAGTAATAATTAATTGTTCATATACAAACTTTTTCAATTTTGTTTAGTTCATAGAAAGTTAAAAGTTCTGTAAAACTTTACATATTACACTTCTTAGAATTCGATTTCCTTAATCGAACATGCATCAAATCCATTCGTGTATTGAAAAAATTTTGTATACAAATTTAGTTGCAGTTTATTTTTCCAAATTTTCCATATATCAGGCATCTACAAGTTGTTATTGCAATTATTTGAACAAAATTTTAAATAGAAATATAATCATAAAACAAATATCAAATTTATAAGTCAGATAAAAAAAAAAAATTACAAAAACAAGAATAAAGTAAGTTTAATTTCTATCTTGTGTGTTTGGTAAAGTAAAACGTCCTTGGTTTGCAAAGTTAGTGTAGTATAGAGAGTATGGAATAATGGAAACACGACGCCCTGGTACCGGGCAGCGATATCGCTCAGCATTTGGGCTGCTCTCCTCTCTAGCCAGGCTCAAGCTATATAATGTCTTACATCCGTGCAACACGGGACTATCCAAGAATGAGAAAGGGAGAGGGAAAATGACAGAGAAAGAGTGGGTGCGAGAGGTTGATAGGTGGGTAGTCTCTACAAAATACCCCGCCCGTCCTTCTAGGTTGAAACCGGGGTAACAATGTGAGCCCTGTTAGGAGGGAGTGTAAGGGGGGGTCTACTGGGAACTAGGTGGTTGGGTTTTTGGGCTGGGTGGAAGTTAGTGGGGAAGAAGACAAGGTTTGTGAAGAAAATGGACCATAGACCCAATAATTTGTTGGTTTTACGATGCGTATAATTGGTGTGTTTGTATATATATATATATACACGAAAAAGTGGCGGGGGGGGGGTCAGGATAATGTATGTGTGTGGTTGTAGGTGGGTACATTTGTGAGTGAGAGAGAATGAATTGGTGGAATGTGCGTGAGTGAGTGCGTACGGATGAGTAGAGAGAAGGGTTGGAAATCTTTAATCATAACGGTGTGGACGGTGTGTATGTGTGCGTGTTTTTGTGTATATATATATATATATATATATGTATGTATTTGTGTGTTAGATGGGGGTAAGTTTTTGAGCGGTGTAGTGAGTAAAGTTTGAAGAGTGGGGATGTGTTTGGTACTGCTATCCCCGAACGGGGTAGTGGTGGTGGTTGTTGGTGTGGTGGTGTGATTGGGGGGTGAAGGTGCACTGAAATTCTATTTTGCGCATGCTCTGAAGCCCCCACCGCCGGTACCAGGAGGTTCCTGCCCCCCGTCTCGCGGCCTCCACACGCAAGCAACACTCCGACCCGTCACCACTTAGCTGTACACCCCTGTCACCTGCAACTACACACAACCATGGTGAGCCTGTTGTTTCTATATTTCAAATTCTCAAAACGCACCTATTGAAAAAGAAATAAAAAATAATAACGAATAAGACCAGGCCTATAAAAAAAAATATACATCTGACAAAAATCTTTTCTTTTTTTTTAAAAAAAAATATTCATTTTTTTATTTATTCATTCAAACTGACCAATTTTATAAATGTAATTCTCAAGACGGATTATTAAGAAACCAGGAGAACTATAGGAGGTTCAGAAAACAGTGTGTAATTCTCCTTCAAGCGAACAAGCGAAACTTTTTGTTATTTGTGCTCCCTTTAAGATCGTCAACCTTTTTCTTTGCGAAACCCCAAAAAACGTAGCACTTTGTTTGTTTTTTCTTTCTTTTTTTTTCCTGTGAATTGTTTTAGCCCCTATCATCCCTCCCCCGGAAAAAAACAAACCCTGTTTATGATCGTAGAAGAATTTTTTTGGCAATAAAACAGTGAAAGAAATAATAATAATTGCACGGTTATTTTGTATACTATAAATTAGTGGGAAAAAGAAAGGCTTCTATTTCTCTGTGGCATTTTTTGAATCAACTATTAAAAAGGATGCTCAGTATAGAGGTATGTTCTATTTAATAAAAAGTAAAGCATGATTCTATTATTTATTTATTTTTTTAATTTGTTATTTTCATGTAAATAATTAAATATATAAATACTGTAAGAATGTATATATATATATGTAGAGTATTATAGATTTTTGTAGTTGTTAAAAGTGCATAAGTTTTTAGTTAAAATTGACTGTACAGTTTTGTTTGTTTTATTCCTAGTAGATCGCAAGTCATATATAGTCAAGGCCTGTTTTAAGCAAGGTATTTCCCCATTCAAGAGGCAGGCAACTTCAGCACCCTACTTTCTGTTACATTTCACTTTCAACATTCAAAACAATCCCCCACTACTCTCTAAATGGAGCAGGACACTATTATATCCTTGCTTCTGTTATATTTAAATTTAGCTATACTATTTTAAATTGTTTATTCTAATAAACTAATAACACTAGCTGAAATACATATTTACTCTAAAAATATTATTAAAACTTTATGTTCTATACAATAAAGAATAGTATGCCCTGTAAAACTGTTAAACGTGTGTAAATATATCTTCATTGAAAATGTTTTTGCCTCTCATTATATAAAAATAAAATAAAATAAAATTGCATAGAATTTTATATTTTTCATGTAACATAGTCAGAATCATAAACAGTTTATATATTATATATTTCTATATTATATAAAAATCATGACCACCACCCCCCCGCGGCAACTTAAAACTCTTCCCATAAATAATAAATAATAATGATATTTTAGGGGGTGAATGTGTGTGCAAAGCCCCGGGGCTACCCTTGAACTTCCTATTAACGTCTAGACGAGGAACTGATTAGTGAGTCTGCGCAATAAGCTGTTCAAACTAAAACCGCTACTACAATATTACAATTAGTACTGGAGTTTTTTTTTTTTTATTGATAAGAAAATTTATTTAAATAAATAAAAATGTGAAATTCAAAATAGTTTCATATTTTTAATAAATTAATAAATAAAAAATAAATCGGGATTTATATAAATCCTTTTTTTTTTTTTATGAATAAATAATGGTTTAGATAATTAAATTTAAGTTGATTTAACTAACGCGCAATAGTAATACAAAATTAATTACATAATTAATAATACAATAAATTAAAGTAAATCCAAAAAAAATATTAAGTTAACGTATTGTTTTATTTTTTTTTAAAGAGCAACGCATCTGTTATTAATACTGTTAACACACGGCGTAGAAGTTATACTAATGCTTTTATGCTTATCTGTATTGCATGACTTACAGATCTCAAAATGGCCTATAAACATTTCTTTTTGAGTATTAGTCGAAATCCTCTTAAATTAAGTTTATAATAAATCCTTCCCAATTAAATTTTGAGTTATTATAAGCGGACTTAAGTAACAATGTTGACTGGTATTATGTCAAACGTTTTTACGATAAAAACTGGAAATTAAGTCCAGAAATACTTGGTTGCTTTTTTTTTTTGCAAAATCTTATACAAAATTTTTTTTTTAATTTAATTTTAATCTTTCTTTGGGGAAATTTATTTTAATTGGAACGCCATCGGATGATAAGCTTTCATTTATATTGTTATTTTTAATATTTAATTCCACCATTTATATATAGTTGTAATGTATTAATTGCAACTGCCTTCATAATTTCAAATTTTTATAAAAAGCCATTATTGGAATTTGAAAATTTATTTGCAAAAAGTTAATATGTTGTGTCAGATGGTTTGTAAAATGGTTTGTTCCATTATTAAAGGGGCAATATGTATACTAAATTATCAACACACACATGTCTTGAATTATTAATATAACCAACATTCAAATAATATTTTAGCCTTCCTTTATATTTAATTTATTTTTATTACTTTCTCTCATTCCTAGTAAGAGGAAGTACTGTAATCGTGTCAAATTTTTTATATGTTTCAACATTTGTTAATAAGAAGTAATGAGGAAGCGCTAGAGTCTAACGCGATCCAAATCCTCCTCTCTATTCCTGTGCGGCTACTTCGCACGAAAAATCAAGCCTAGTTTACTTCGTACTACTGCTCTTTCCCTTTTCAAAAACTAATTAACTAAATAGAAAATAAACAGCTCCTTCTAAGAGTTCAGCAGTTTGAACAACTAGAACTAACTTAATTTGTCTTTCAGAAGGCTTAAAAGTCAATTGACTGATTGCTTGTTAAAGCACCTTTGTCCCTAGCAATTCCCTTCATTATTCGACCGATAACTTCGACACTAAAGTCAGTATTAAAAGAGATATTTCAAATTTAATTATTGCGGCATTTCTCCCATTAAATCTCGTGCTTATTAATACAGCTATTCATATAAAAGTTTATTTCAGTATATTCTGACAGCTTTTAGACTAACTAGTTTGACTTTTGACAGATAAAATATATAAAAAAAATAATTTTATTAATTAGATTCAACTTTTATGTAAAACAAATTTCAATATCACAAATTGTAACTCAGCGTCAAATATTTTGTATGGTTACGCTAGAATAGAATGGACAATTCTTTCGTTTGGAAAATTATAAAAAAAATCTGAATTAAATTTCGAACTGTTATATTTATTATTGGCCGTTGTGTTTAATACATGGAAAATTCTTATTGGTTTTTGGAAACTGGTACAATGGTGAAAAAAAATACAAACAAAAAGATTTTTCCTTCCTTTTTGGAGTTTTTTTTTTATATATCCCGACGTTTTGGCGAACACTGTTTGCACTGTTTGTTAGGGGATTCTACACACACACACACACACACACACACACACACACACACACAGAAAGAAGAAATAAACATTTTTCGTTACACCATAATTCTAATTTTATTCAACACTATTATGTTTGCTTCCTTTATTTTGCGCAGAATTCTCTGGAGAAGAAGAATAGTTTCATTATTATTATTATTATTATTTACCTTATTCAACAAGACGTAAAGCCAACATAAATTGTTTAAGTAGTAAATATTTTCCTTAGTTTTTTCCCTTAAATTACCAAGCGTAATTATAAATTACCTTTTGTATAGGGTAAGAGCTATTAAATTAGTAATATTTGCCATTGATTCAAATTTATAAGATAGTTTTGTTGATAAAGCTATTGTCGATATTAATTAAATCTTTGCTGAACATCTTTGCACTTTATACGCTCAATAGGATGTTCTTGTAAATCATATTCTCTGGATCTTAATCAACATTTGTTTACACTAAACCAGCTGACTACTGACTAAGCAAACCTAACTAATATATTAATTAATGATTGTTGATAGAATTTAATTTATTATTACCAATCTCGAGTATTTGCAAGTTGTTAACTGAATATTGTTTGTTATGAATACAAATAAAATAGTTAATACTTATTTTAAAAAAAATTTCATCTATAAACAAACATTTGCTCTAAATGTTCAGTTGTTGCGCCTAATTCAAGCATTTAATTAAGAAAATAATTTCCATGAGGAAAAGGTAAAAATTTTCTAGTTGAACTTGTTAGACTTGTAGTAATATGATAACTATTCAAAGTTTAAAGAAAAATATTGGAGATTTTCTAGAAAATTTTGGAAAGTTTTCACATGATAGGTTTTGACCGAAAATTCCGGATACCTTTACAAAATTAGGATTTTCAAAATTTTTCCGATTTTCATTATGAGTAATGCTATAAGGCGAAAAAAAATAAACATTGGCTTATAAAGACTGTTACTTAATTATCTTCTTCACATCCTTAGAAAACAAATTTTCTGGTAAAACTCAACTAATTCTTATTTCTATTTTTACACCTTTAAGAGAGGATGAGAGAGTGGCATGAAACAATAAAAATTTAGATAATTTTTTTTAATGCCCCTTAAAATTGAACTGTGGATGGAATTGTAAACTAGAAAAGGGTTCTAACTAATTTCTGGCTAAAAGTTTGCTTGCTGGTAATTTGAATAATAAATATATTTGGGCTTAACTAAATAATGTTCTTACTCGTTTCAAATGATATTGCGACTTGCTCACCTTATATCTATCAATATTTCTCTTTCAATATGGTTTTCATACCCGTTAATTTTGTTTGATATTTAGTTCAATGCTATTGAATTACAGAAATTGTTTTTCTTTCTTTTGAATTCTCTAGCGTTTAGGATTTTTTTTGGCAGATATTATTGCCTGTATTCTAATTATTCACAAGAATTTCAGTTTGTCTATTTTTAGCAGCGTATGACATAAAGTAACCTTCCTTAAAAATAGTGAATATAAACTCTGCTTGAACAGATACATTAAGTTGTTTTAATTATTATTATTATTTTGTTTTTTAATTTATCCAGCTTAATGCTGGGACTGGGACTAATATAATTGACGTAATTCGTACAAGTATAAAGTATTTTTGCATATCATTCAGAAACCTAAAATTTGCCATCTAGTGGGGCGGATATCTAACATAATAGACCTTTGCAAGGATTCCTCCTCCAAGAAGAAGAAATCACACCTATGGACAGACAGGACTAAAGGAACTGTTCTAAACAGCCTCCTGTTCCCACATTTGCTTTATTTCACTAAAAAACTGCACTTACTTGTGAATTTTGTCATTGTAGATTGAGGATAATTTCTCACTTTTAGGGATTGCCATTGTTATTATAAATAAATACCAATTAGAATGTATTCTTAATCCTGCTTTTTCTGGAGTCAGTGTAATATCTTTATTTAGGCAAACCTTAATACGTTTTCCACGTATACATTTTTCAGCGTATTTCGATTCTTAAAGTATTTCATTTTATCTTAAAAGCTTTTTAGATAAAAATTGCAGCGATGTAAGTTTGACATGAAAATGGAAATAATAATAGAAAAAAGGGAAGGGATTAGCTCAGTGGTTAGCGCACTGGACTCCCACGCTGAGGACCCGGGTTCGAATCCAGCTGTGCTGCCCTTAGATTTTTTTCTTCCTAGCAGCTTCTTCAACTCACGACCCGGTGATGGACAGTGTGGTGTATAACGAGAGAACACTCTCCGGAGGCCGGCAGTGCACTGAGAAGGCTCCGGGCGCCAATGACCATAGATGTTGATGCGCCTTAAATTTAAAAAAAAAAAAAAATTATAATAGAAAAATGGAAATCCTAAAACCCTCGGATCGGTATGAACTTTCTTTTTTATTGTACCTCAAAACTAGAAAATCACAAATGAAAAGGGGAAAAGTGTTTCTACTTTATTATTAATTTCATTTCACATGTTGATATTGGTCAGAAAGGAGCAAAAAAAAATAATAATAATAAATAAATAAAAATAAAATCAAAATTCTTTCCAGATAAAGTTATAGAGCGAAGTTTTATGTATGCCTTATTCAACAACTGACTCAATTCAAGAGGCAGTGCCACTAACTCGCAAATTCTCACACACGTACATACATACATTCCATGTATCTCATAGAATGTAGACATATGAAAGTTTTCCTTATGCGATAGACAGAGAGAGAGTGAATGAGAGCGAGAGAGAGAGAGAGAGAGTGCAAAAAAAAGAAACTTCTGTCCGATTTGTTTTTGTCTCTTTTTAAGTATATTTCTATAAAAATGGTTGCTTCTATAATTATCTCTCTCTATCTTATGGAGCTTTCTCAATCCACCTATATAAACCCATTTTTTTTTTTTCGACCTGGATGGATTTTTTTTCCTGCAATTTGAGTTGTAGATTTTGTATTAATAAAAAACACCTTTAAAAAAATTTTTTTTTTTTGTTGCATCCAAATCATGTAAAAAAAAAAACAAACAAAAAAGTAAAAACGATACTATGATACTGTATTTACAGTAAAAATACACTTTTAAAAGTAAGCGAATTTCCATTTAAATACTTTTTATTTCAAAATAATTTTTAAACCATAAATTTTCTTTTTAAAGAGGCATGAGTAGTAAATTCGTGAAATTTACGTATTTTATTTTCATTGAATGGAAGTGATGATAGCTTGCTTTAAAACAAATTTATTTGAGGATCGAATACCTTATCAGTTTCCTTTCAAAAAGAAGCTTACACAACTTTTAAACTTAAACTGCCTTGTGTTCCAGAAGCTTTTCCAAAACTATTGAATAATACCGCCGCTTAGGTTTTTAGAAACTTTTCTTCTATAATGAAAGATATCTTGACCTTCAAAGATCTAACTAAAGCATTAGCTTTATTAATTTAACTTGCGATGATTACATTATACCATTTCTTTCCCTTAATGCGCATCTTCATTCGAGGAAAGCGCTACTAGATTTTCGAAAAACTTTACCACTCCAGAGAGTGTTGGCCCAAAACTGCCAAACTCCATTTTTGAAATACACATTAGGTTGCTTCAAGGTGTGGTCGCTTAACCGTTTCTGATCTATTCCCAGATGTTCGAGAGGTTTATCAGAAATCATATCCTGTTTCTTGAAAAGTTAGCTTTATAAAAAGATTAGCTAAAATTTAAATTTTCCTCGTCTAGATAGATAAATAGCTTTATTACAAATTTACAAGTATGTACGATGATAATAAATAGAAGTTCCGATGTACATTAACATTAATATAACCTTCCTACATTGTTTGTATAGTGATATTGGGAGTAAGGCGAGGAACAATATGCAGGGTAAAAGGGGAAAAAAACTTGTAGCTTTAGGAATAAAATATTAAGAGAGGCTGTGTTTCAGTCTTGCCTGTAATATTTGGAGGGATCGTAGGAGGCTGTTTCGCGGAAACCTTCTCTTCGAACAGTCTCGCTCCCAAAACTAATACTTGTTCAAGATTCTGCTCAGTAAGTTTTCTTCTAATATATCCTGGAAGCTGTCTTCTGCCGAAACTTCTTTTATTGCGGATCATTTCTTTCTTTAACTGGAACATTCCATCGGTATCTATTTTTCTAATAAATATTTATTTTTCTAATATTTGCTTGGATTTTTTTTATTTATTTTTAATTGCAATATAGTTCCAATACAAACTGTATTCTACCTGTAATGCTGTTGTCTGTAAATATAATGAAACGACGTGTACAACATGTGCGGGTACCCCGTCCCAGTGATGGATGGCCCTGATGGAGTGATTTGTTTATGAAGTGAATGAAATGTTGCATGGGTGTGTTCATAATGTCGTTCAGTGAGATCTGACAGGCAGTATTAAGTTTGTCTACGGTGGATATAACAATTCTTGTGGCCAATTCTCCGTTTTAGTTTTCTTTCTGGAACTAGAGTTGTTCGTAAATTGTTGATGAGAAAATTGGGTTGACCGTTCAGTTTGACATGATACTTAGTGTACAGTCAATGTGCTGCTTGTTGTACTGTTTCAGTGTTTGTGTCTTTACGTATTGTTTTGTTTGTAACATAGAAAGGAGATAAAAGGATAGTCTGCACTGTTGCGAGATTGACTAGGATTAATAAAATTATATGAATATTTAATTTAAAATAAAACATAATTTCTTCTATTTCCGGCATATTTTTATATATTTACATTCGAGGATGTAGAAAAAAAAAAAGAGATGAATAAAAATCGTTGTCTTAAAAAAGATAAAAAAAACAACAAAAATAGAAACAAATAATTCAATAAAAGAAATCGTATCGTACTTTTTATATAAATATGAAGAATGCAATTTATTTTCAATATAAAAAATTATTTTTAAAGCGCAAAAATAAATAAAATAAATTTAATATATCAATATGAATTTTTTTTTTTTTTTTTTTTAAATAAAATTTAATACAATATAATTTTTAATATTTCAAAAACATCGTCACCCTGATTTTTATTGAAACTTTTTTCAAATAAATTAGTTTCTATTTTTTTTTCTCTCTCTCTTTCTTTCCATAAATAGATACATTTTTTTCTTCTTCTTTTTTTTTTTTTGCATCATTGCTGCCCTAATCTGTTTTTAATCTCCCCATTCTTCTGAATATAGAAGGCACTTTTCCTGATAGAAACGCCCTCTGGTAATTATTCACCACTTTTCAAGTTAAAACCCACGGATGGTTTCTCTTTTTTTCTTTATCTTTAAATATTTTTAGCTCTTTATTATTTATATTAGAATTTAAAAGCGGTAAAAGGTTAAAAAAAAATAAAAAAATATTTATTTATTAAATTGTGTGCTGTTTTTTTTAACGTATTAATTAATGTTGACACGTTATTTAATAACCATCAAATTGTTTTTTATGAAATTGTAATTTTTGAAAATCAACCTTAATGATATAATTTGTATGTAATGTATACATAATGAGTTTTATGTTTTTCTTTAGTGGTTTAATTAATCAATTATGTAATACCAAATTTATCATTGAAATGAGATAAATATTAACAACTTCAAATGATTTTCGTTTAAAAGTTTTTTTAGTGAAATTGTAATTTGAGAAAATAATCGGTTCATTTATTAATTATTTCTGTAATGAAGTTAAATATAATGATATTGGTGATAATAATAATAATAATAATAATAATGTTCTGAACGACACCCGTATAAATAAATTTTAATTCTAACAGCTCAATAACTTTTAGAATGAAAACTTTGCTAAAAATTAAGATTATTATACAATTTTCAAATCATACTTTTCCAGTTTTATTGTTGAAAGTCGAAGATTTTGTTGAGAGTCGAAAATTTTTCTGTAGAACCGTAGCTTCACACTTTTTTCTATTTTATTGAAAAGTTGCAAAAAAATAAAGTGAGTTCTATTAAAGCTTCATTAAGAAATAAATGGTGTATAAGTGAAATAATATATACAAAGCCAAATCCAAATGAGTTTCTAGAGGATCTATTTTAAGCAGTTGATCTTTTCATCATTTCAAGTTTTTATTTGTACAATGCAATATGTTTTCTCAATTGTCGCTATGTATATGTATATAAGGAAAGTAACTCGGTTTATGAACGCTGTTTCGCTAGAAGTCGCATGTAACAACCATCTTTGCATCCTACAATGTAATTTGTTTGAGAAATATAAGTAACATTGTTACCAATTAGTATAGTCTTTTTTGACGTCTCATTTTCGCTTTCCAAACGTTAATAAAAGTCCCTCTAGATTATAATACGCATACCGTAGTTTGAATTGCCTTATCACCAAGCAAATTATAAATAAAGAAAAAACAAAATCTTTGTGAAATTCACACACGCGACATATTTTCTAATTGTATTTCCTTTAGTTATAATTATTTTAATGGAAATCGTTAGAACCTTCAAGAGAAAATTTAATATCTAAAAACTGTAAAATCCATACGATAAAGATTTTCTTTCGATAAACAGATTTTCATATTATTACTCATTAAATTAAAATTTTTCGGAAAAATGTTTCAAATCCAAGTGTAACAAAATTTCAAGGGAAACTCGATCCCATGATATAATAGAGGTGAAATTACAAATTTAAATTATCTGTGATTTTCCTTTTCTTGGGGAAACCTTTCAAAACTCGTATTTTTAGTAAAAACTGAACTTAAAAAAAATCTGTTACGAATTGAACTACTTCCTCTTACAGTTAGTACGAGAAACTGTCTGATTCCACACACACACACACACACACACACACACACCTCGGTAAATATTCACATTTCTTTCTGGAAAACTTTCAGAGATAGTAAAACTTTAAAAACCGATAAAGAGAGCTTTTTTTTTTATGGATTTTTTTAAGGTGCACAACAGCTATGATCACCTGTTTCTAATTTGTAAGGACTCATCCAGGATGCATATCCATACCCACCAGTCTAACAATTACTAAAACAAACCCACAATCTGGGTCTAATCATATTCCTCTACTCCCTTATATCACTTATAAAATAAATACCTATACACAAGACACCAGCAACCAACTAAACACATACATATGTACACAGCTAGCTTCACAACAAATGAAATAGATGAACCTCCCTAAGATATTCGAAAGTCTTATTGATATTGCCCTCATTGTCTCCTAATACATCTGTAAGACTGGTCGGCAAATTTACCTTTTCCCGCGCGTTTACATATTTCGAACATTCCAATAGAATATGCGTGACCGTTAATGTCATATTGCAAGCGCTGCATACCGGCTGAGGTTCTCTTCGCAATATGTGGCTATGTGTCAATATGGTGTGACCGAGTCTCATTCTCGCTAGGACAACTTCTCGCCGAGACTCTCGATTTGAGATTGACCATTTCTTTGTGGTACCCTTGATATTCCTTAGTTTATTTGACAGCTTCACTGACTGCCATTCCTTTACCCAGTTGGAGAGATTTTTTTTTTTTAGAAAAGCTTTCCAATCGACTGGAAGGACACGTTCGTCTCTACAAGTCATTGATGCCGCTTGTTTCGTTATCGGCAGATTCGTTATCTCTTATCCCCACATGACCGGGAATCCAAATAAAGAAGACTTCTTTATTTTCTCGAGGCATAGTTCCAAGAGCGTATGTATGCACTGAATCAACAAACTATCGGAGTCCCGATTGCCTATCATCTCCAGTGAGCTCCTTGAATCGGAGCAAATAATATATTTCTTAGGTTCATTGTAGTTCCGAATATGTTCTAGGGCTTTGTACACAGCGAATAACTCGGCTGTAGATATGCTTGAGATATTGCTTAATGGGAAGTTGTACAGCCTCTCATTCATGACGAAAGCTGCTCCTACTCCATTTATCGCCTTTGACCCGTCGGTGAATATTTTAATATAATTTTTATATTTAAGCAGTAGTCGCTCTTGTAGAAGGTTTTTGTATACGTAGTTCGGAGTTTTACTTTTAATATATTTCACCTAGTGTGCCGTCAAACTTAAGCCCATTCAGTGTCCAAGGTTCTATTTTTGGAGAGATCGAACATACAGGCATGGGAATGGATATATTGTTTAGAAAACAGAAATTTTTAAAACGTATGCCCAAAGGTAAAGTGCTTGTATTTGTCCTAGCGTATAAATGTTCATATTGAGGATTGTAAATGACTTCATAGGCGACATGATTTTTTAACGGCAACAACCTTGACACATAGTTACACATCAGGATGTCCCTTCTAACTTGCAGTGCTGGTTCTCCACTTTCAGCTAAAATACTTTTGTATTGCACTTGTTCTCAGAGTTCCGATAGACATGCGCAAACCCTCGTTATGGATAGTATTTATTATTTTGAGTACCGAGTCTCTTGCAGACCCGTGAATTATACTACCGTAATCTAGTCTGCTACGAACAAAAGCTTTATAAAAATTTAATAAATATAATAAAGAGAGCTTTAATATAATTTCTGTACGAATTCTCTCCTGGACGTGGCCTTGTTTCTCATTGAGTACTGAGATTATTTTCTGCATCCTAATGATTATGTAAGTAATATACATATACAGTCTAGTATATGATTACAAAGAAAAAACTCGACGGGAGAACAGGGATATCAAAAATACTTTGCCTTAGAGAAGTAATAAAAATTCATAAACTTGGATATTACCGTGTTAAAGGTAAGCTTGTATATTAATTTTCCAACTAGTATTAAACTCCACTCTGTTTTATATATGTATATATATATATATGTATAGTATATGTTAGATTAGTGGTCTAGTGAACTTATTTCAGTGGAACAATTATTAGATAAATAGTTTCAGAAGATAGATTACCTAATCTCTAGTAACTATCCTATTCGTATGGCATGTGCTAGTTAGGCTGTATAGGCTCCCTTTATTGAGACCGTATTGTTACTAAGATATATCCATGTGAGGTAGGTAATTGAGAAGCGATAGTGAGGTAATTTTGATCAAACTTCTAGCGTAATATTTATCAATTACAGCCGGCTGAACTCGAGATCTCTTTTAATTATCTAACAGGGAATTTTATTTCCCATTATTAAAACTTCATATTTCTTTTCTATTAATTGGCTATACATTTTTATCTGCATTGAAGAAATTTAAAGTTGATCCATAGTTTTTATGGAATGGATACTTTTACTATTTAAAAAAAAAGTACCCAGAATTGTATTACCCAGAATTAGCAAAGTTAAAAAGTTAGGAAACTGTACATTGTGAAATTTCCACAATTTAACAAACATCATAGAATTCAGTAAGGTTAACCTGTCTTTCATTAACAAGCATATCTTGATCCGTATGGTCAATTGCCTCCTAAAACACTTCGAAAGATGCTAAGTTTATTTTCGAAAGACAATCCTCGATATATGAATAACGGAATTAAGAGCTTTTGTTGTATCCTTCTTTGCTCATATTGTCCTCTGCTTAACTTACGCCTAGGAAGCAACGTCTCTAACGTCTACTACTAATCCGAGTAATTTAAAAGCTTGCTCTCTCATTGGGCATTGTTTGCCTGCAGAACGTTGGTCATGTTGTCTCCAACCGTTAATCTTAGTCATTACGAAATTAATTTTCTGGCCTTCTTCCTGTTTCCATATCCTTTATACATCTTATACTTTTTTATTGTGCAAAAATCAACATGGTATGTGTGCAAAATGTATGGATCCCATATATATGGATGAGGGTACGCTCATCATTGTATATTTCTTTGATAGAGAGGTTATCGGAGCTTTTTTTTTTGAAGAATCGTGGAAGTAATATTCAAACAACCATAAGCAGCAAAACGTCTACCATAATATTTCTTTTAGATAGGCCGCTATCACCGCCCACTGTCTTTGCTTTGTTTTGTCTATATCATATTGCATTGGGAATGACTCACAACCTTCAGCTAAGAAAACTGTTTACTACAGATGCCACATTTTTTTGCTTACCATCAATGAAGAAATCAAGACTTTTGTTTTATTCCATCAACGAAAAGCTGCCGTTATGAATTTATTCTACTTATTCCAAATACTCTTGGAATTATTTTTATAACTAAAATATAAATCCATTTATATATTCTTATTAAATTCAATAAGAAGTAACGAAATTCAATTTACATTTTAGTGACTGTAATTTGTGTTAAAAATTGTGAGTTCACTTACTTTCTGGCTGAATCGGCGGCTTACTTCTTGCAGTTTAAACAGATTTAATTGCTAAAGGAAATAGAAGTGAGTTCCAGAAGACAAAGGATTCAAAGAGTATCCAGGATTATTTGCGAAGGATTTATACTGTTCTCTCTTCTGCTTCAGTCTCTCTCTCTTTCTCTCTCTCTCTGGCTCTCTTGCTCTCTTTCAGCATACACACACACACACACACACACACACGTACACATGAATTTACTTCTTTACCAAAAACCAAGCTAGCTTATTCCTCTAACCCTGGTTTACTTCTAGTGGTCTACCAAGTTGCTTTAAGATAAGAACATCATCCTAACTCTTAATTACTTCCCTTAATTACTGAACACTCATTAATTGCAGAGTCAAACTATGGCAGAGAGAGAGTGAGAGTTTGGGTTTGGAAAGGCCTATCGCCATCTTTTCTTTCTGCTTCCTTAAATCGAAATATTAAATTTTTTTTAAATTTTCCTTCGTTTCATGTTTCGGTTCTTGGAAGGGGGAATTTCATTTTAAATTAATTATTAATTATTAATAGTTTTAACAGGAAAACCTTTTAAGATAAAAGGTTTGGCTATAAGCGATTATCGAACGGTTTTGCTGTTATTATTGATATACTTAAAAAGTTAACAGTTTATATGTAAAGTCTGTTTCACCCATACTTTTCTCAACTATATTTTCTATTTTGAAAACAGCTGTGCAGGAATCATATTATCCAGAATCACTCCTAAAAAAAAAAAAAAAATGAACCAATTTATATTCTTCAGATTTTATTTTTTTTTTGTTAACTGAATTTTGTTTAGATTTTAGAAATTTCAGCGATGGAAAATGTCGCTGCTACAATGCGATATGGGAGATGTATTAGACCAATAATTTGTATCGTAAGGTCGTTGCTGCTGAAATGTTAAAAGCAATTCAAGTCGCTTTCTTTTACTGGGATTATTACAATTTCTATTCGAAAAATGTTCTTTTAATTTGGAATATTTTATGTATATTATTTCCACTAATTATTTAAAAGACGAGCCAGTTTCAAAGTCGTCAGTGACATTAAAAGTCCAGTATTAAAGACCATTCGTTGTTTACTACCGTGTATGTCATTCTAATTAATGCACATTTTTAACAAATGGAATAAGGGAAGGTATTAGCTAAAAATGGTAGTGCCGCTGGATGAACTCGCGAAAGTCTTGTCTATAAGTCCAGCAGCGCTGTCCTTGGATTTTCTTTTCTTAGCTGCCTCTCCTGCTGGACACTTACCGGTGCTGGACAGTTATCTGAAACGAGAGAAAAAAACATTTTCTGGTAGCCAGCAATGCACTGAGAAGGCTGCCGGGGGGTTGTAGAGCAAAATAGATCTTTCAGTATTCATTGCACTATCCTAAAAGATTTATTTTAATTTTTTTTTATGAAAAGTGAATTGAATATTATAATTAATATTTTACTAGTATAGTAGGTACTGAAATAAATATTAATTTATTAGCATAACATTGAATTTAATAAAGTAATTTCGAAATTTTTAATCTTCATTCATAAAAGAAACTCAAGATCCCATTATTTATTAAAATTATATTCTGGAAATAAATTCCTGTATATTTAAAACTCTCTTATTCGAGATTAAAGAATTTGCCTTCCCTGTTCATTAAAGATATAAAGTGGAAGTCCTTTAACCAAAAGATTGGGGTTGTTTCAACGACTTGACTCAACATTTATTTCATTTTTCTTCTTCTTCTTCTGAAATTAAGATAACTAGTACTGATTAAAAGAACCTTGTGAAATACAGGAACTAGAGACCAGGTATTTTGTCTTGTTTAGTACCTAATTTATATTATATATCTAGTTGCCTGTCCGCTTGTCAGTGTGTAATAGCAGTTGCAATAGTAGTGGAGCTGTTGCCAGAGTATGCCAACCCTTTTCCTAGTGTAATTTAGTGGAAAAGCGGGCTTGAATTAAGGGAAGGCGACGATGGGATAACACTCTAACTAGTACGGCATACACCAAGCTCCCTAGGGTGTGTGTGAGAGAGAGAGAGTGATATAAATAGACTGGGGGGCATGTGAGGAAAACGACTCGAATGAATAGGTAAATAAAGGTAGACAGATGTTTAAATATGCACACAAGTTGTATGCCTCTCCTCTTTCTACTGTTAAATATATTACAAACAGGAAACCGGGGAACCTTTACTATACTAACACATATACTCAAACTTCTTTAACTAGGCAACCAGTTTTCATCAAGTTAACAAAATTTCAAATAATTTATATATATGTCTTTTAATATATTGTATAGTCATTTTTTTAATATATCTTTCAATTTTTAAAATACATTTTCGTAGTGAATCGTTTAATACATTTTCAAAATGAAATTTTTACTTAATTTGTAATTGCCGCTTTTTAAGCCAGTGTCCTAGAGAAGGAATCGTTAATTGTATAAAGTCACAATTTCCTCAGAAATTTCTGAATCAGTGATTATTCAGAAATATATGTCAGAACTTATAAGAATAGCGTAAAAGATTAATTAAAAAATATATATATCATTGAACTGTTAATCAAGAAAATACCGAAAAAACAAAAATAAACAGATTAATAAATGCCCAGTTTCATGTTGACGAATTTTAAACATAAGTTAACATATGGGTCCACTGATGATTCGTTCCTAAACAGTTGAACATTTTACATCAATAAATATTTGTTTACAACTTCTTCAATTTCAACTGTTGTTTCCAAATTCCATTACTATTCCTTCAGATTTATGTTTGTTTAACATCATATGGCAACTGAAATGGCATTAATTGTCAGCATATTCGCCACAGAATAGCTAGACTCAATAGTTCTATTAGCAACCGCATCAACCAAGCGCCCGTCAACAGCGCATTATGCGTACAACAGTGTATTGGTGGACGGGCTTCAACCATGATAGCGAATTGTCTCACCTAGAAGCTGTATATAGCTGCGATAAAAATCAAATCTATAAGATGCTTAAGTTCAGTCTACAAATTGACTCTTGAACAATACAAAGTCATCAGTTGTTCGAAACAGTCACCAGATAAACTATATTATAAAAGTGAACGTCAATCGCTACATCATATTCATCCTAGAAATATTCTCCAATTTAGTCATAATAGCTCACCTCCGTTAGAACCGGTAAGAGTTTCTAACTAGTCTCTTCTCTCACCGTACTCAGTTTTAAACCGTTCAAATTTAAATTGTGAGTAATTGTTTGTCAGTTTTGTGTGTGTTCCCATTTACAGCATTTCATCACCATTAACAACCATCATGTCGTGTTACAAACGCATCCATATGATTGGAGAATCTAAAATTAATAAAATCACTTTTTTGAATAAACTATACAGACCTCCCTCCCACCAAATTCTTTAAATGAACTTTCTCATCCGTCGGCGATGGGTAAAATCGTAGATAACTGAAATAACATCAGTAAAAACGAATTTCCGACTTGATTTTCCCAAACTTAGAATTTTGACGTACATATCTCATTCTAATTAATATTATTTCGATGATAGAATTGTATAATAAAACTAAAATAGCACTTTAGAGGATAAGATAGCCCCGCTATCCCCCCCCCAAACTACCCCAGATGAATTTTCCCAGAAAAATGTTTCAAAAAAGAAAGTTATGGCTCTTTGTAGTGTAGTTAATATAACAAGTTTTTTAAAAATTGTTTGAGCCGTTTTCGAAACTGAAAAAGCTGTTGAGTAATATGGGTGGCACTTCCGGTTGAAGAATTTTGACAAGTAAGTTCCTGTCGCATCCCATGATGATACCTTTTCTTTTTGAGATCTTTTGTTCACACACAAAGAGATGTACAGACAAAGCACCCACACTCACACATACACATCATTTTCTAAAAACCCACTTTTTTGGCACTCAGGAAACCCTCAAAACTTATATTTCCGGTGGAAACTTGATATGCAAAATTTGATACGATTACAATATTTCCTCTAATAGCAGTTAGAGAAACTAAAAATATATTTTATATTATAACGTATATTATACAACTTTAATAATAGTAGCATAAATTAAGCAAATTAATTTGAAATAGTATACGTGTTTAGGATAGCAGTTATTCTAATATTACTGATATGTATATATATATATCGTACTCACATGTTTTATAAAGACATAAGAGCCACCAACAAACTGATTTATTGGTTGCTAAGAAGCTTACTATTTATCCCCCAGCCTTCTCTGCTTCCCCTACCGCCTCCTCCTCTTCCTCCTCCTACCATCCTAGATCTTCTCCATTAATTGACTCACTAAACCACTAATAGGCTTTTATACCCACTAATACAATAATATGCGAATGAGTAGATTTTATTCGTATTAAACAGTTGTGATAATACCACTTTATAAATTATGCTAATTGATTCTATTACTTTTTTTAAATGATCTTTTTTATTAAAGTCCTTGGAGATTGCTGTTTTTTTTTTTTTTTTGTTGACTTCGGCTATTCAGCCATTCAGCGTCGCGCGGCCTAGTATAAAAGAATTAGGCTGCGCTGACGATTGATGTTGTTCGTTTAATTGGATATCCGGGGGGGCACTTAAGAACAATCTCGGACGCGAACAATTTCACCCCCCCAAAGTTTCTAAGTGGGAACTTCGAAATTAAAAAATAATAATATTACTAATCTGGTAGTGACTTTCTTACTAATTTAATTTTTCTTAAATCTTGACAGTTTTGTCATTAATTTAATTTAATTAAACTTAACATTATATATTTAATAGAACTGTAGAATAAATCAATAAAAAGAAGAAATATGTCAAAGCTTTCTCCCAGAATCCTTTTCTAAATTGAACTTTTCTAGAAAAACATTTCAACCAAAAACAAGACACCTACATAGTTGTAAAGAAGTTCACTACTTCTGTGAAATCGATTTCGATCGATATTTCCTTGTTGAATACATTGGCAGCATCTAAAAGAAATATTATTTTTGCAATTTCAATTTTCTTTTCTTTTTTTTTTTTTTTTTTTTTTGAGTTACTATTTCAATTATTCAATTCCTTATACGCAAAATTGTGCATGTAAGAGTATTTTGCAATGAAATGAGTAAAGCGGCTATTAATCCTTTTCTTGCTTGCTTTCCGGAGTGCAGTAATTCTAGAGTGCAGAGTACCTAAGAATGTTTGTCAAGCTTGGAAAAAATATGGACACTTATATAACAGGGGATCCAAGGCAATGAAATGGTGGCAGACATTCTAGTTGAAAGAGTGGTAGCCTTCAGCCACAACCTAGCAGTACCCTGTTAATTATTAGATGCTAAGAAAGAGAAAATGAACAATCTGGGAAGATATGAAATAGCGTATTAAAGAAGGGAAATCCTTGCATACTTCCTCCTATTAACTGGGCATGATTACTTGCGGGAACATTTATTTAAACTGACTCCAGCTTTGTCCCAGAACAATATGTTTCCCCCCTCTGCATCTCTGAACAATCGATAGCCGCGCCTTATATGTGGTTGTCCAGAACTAATTTTTAATGAAGATGTCGTCTCCACAATCAAATGGGAAAGATGTGGTATTATACCATATTGGACAGCTAGAAGCAAATTAGACTGCTTCTACCTTACTACTGGTAGTAAATTGCGTAAATTCTGTTTTGAAATACTTCCTCCCATCACCAGTACGCGTAAAAGTTTTTATACAAATAAATGCCTATCATTAAAACAGAATCTGCTATATTGAGTGGACATTAGTAGTTGGGATTTTTTGGCTTTGTTTGAAACAATTTCTTTCTGAAATTTCTTCCTTTTTGAAAGTGAACAAAATTTCTCCATTTTGGTTGTATGGTGTTTTTGATAGATCTGTTGCTCTCCTCACTACTAGTGTCCGGGTGGTGGTGATCCGTCAACGTGCAACAACCTTTCAAGTCTATTTTTCTAAGATATTGCAAGATCTGGAAAGATTTCAGAGTAGGAGATGGATATTGTAACAAGAGATGTACAAAAGTTTTCTATCTTGATATAGGCTCAACTTTTTCAAATGTCCCCCCTAAGTCTCTTATTCAGTTAGAAATCCCTCTCAGCAAAAGTCCATTTCGCCCGCATTAGATTATTTCATTATACGACTAATAAAAGTCGTATAATAAAAATTTTACATCAAAATTACCAACCATTTATGTACAGCCTTACTGATATTCCAAAAAAAAAATTTCAGATAAACCGAAATTCTCCTAAAGTTGCATAACATTTCTAACTTTTCCATTACTAAAAAAGTGTTTTGTGAAATTCACTGCTACAAAGCAGAAAAGAAATATAGATTATCCCAAACTTTTTTTCAGCACATCTTTGTTCTGTTTGTAACAGAACAGGTTGTCCAGGCGGTCGCCCACTTTGGCGAGATTGTACTCTCAATGGTAGCAGTATAACACTCTTGACACTGTTCATTAAAAACCTATTTAGATGGGCAAACTCCCGAAATCAGTTTATAATATTATTAAACTTTTGTTATTAAAACGGTCTTTCCCCTCAGTTCCTGCTCTCCCAGTTAGTTGGCTTGTCTCTCTAAGTTATTGAAATATTTTCATTGAAGTCTGTAAATAGCTTTACAATAACATTCTTATTACTTTAATTAAAATTAATAAAGTTTTATTACGTAATAGCTATCCAGTTAGTTTTTATAAATTATTCAATTCCTTAGATACTATTTATGAAAATTATTCCTAATAAATCTTGATTTCTCGTAATAATTTGTCCCTGAGATTTTATAAATTAAAAAAGTAAGTAATAAAAATCAGAAATTCTGGTACAAAGTGAGAAATTCTGAAATTTCGTTTATTATTACTATCTCTTTCTTTAAACATTTTCTCTTTTTCTCTGTCTGTTGATTGACCCTTTTAGTATGATTTTACGTAAGTGTTTTTAATAAAAAATATATTTCTTATATAATACAGAAAAAATATATAATAAGAAATATATATACCAAAATATGGTGTGTTTTACTTCTTTTGATTCATTTTCTAGTTTTATCTTAATGTTTAAAGCTCCTATATGTTGTCATAGCTCATTGATGCTGCAGTGTCCTACGAGTAACATCTTTCACTGATTTATCTTTTGAGATAAGAGCTCCTTCTGTAAAGGCTCCCAACTCTCTCATTCCTCTGACAGAGGATTTGCTCTGACTTTTATCACCATGATTTCTCTCTGATTTATCTTGAAGATAAGAGGTCTTTGTGTTTTTTAATCTTAACGATAAAAACTCGTATCTGTTTTTAATCAGATAGAGCGCTTTTTCTGACCAATATAACCATTATCTAACTTATTTTGATAGAGTTACTCGTATATCTTATCTTAATGATACACCTATCTATCTTATCTTACTGACAGATACCTCCGTAAATTTGCATCACTGTTCTCTGATTAATCTCTTGTGATAAATATTATTAATGTCTTGTCTTACTGGTACAACACCTTCTAGAATCACCTTACCTCACTGCAGGAGAATTGCTTCTATCCCATTTCACTTATACCTACTTTCTTCCTGTACTTACAATCTTTTATCTCTGATAAGCATTCTTCCACACTAATTAATTCGTTACTTCCTCTTCTGATACTTTTCCGATAACTCTGAAATATTTACTTTTTGTCTTATTTCACTGATAACAGCACTCTTTTATCTCTGATAAGCACTCTTTGTTTTCTCTTAATATTGCTTACTATATATTTCAATAATAATATATATATATTTATTTATTGTACTCAGCTACCGCTGGTTACAAGAGTAGTATTTATAAGCATAATATTGCATTGAAAAAATTATTGAAAATAGTAACATCAATTACATTCTAAACTTAAACATTACAAAAAGTATTTACAAGAGGATTTACTTCTTATAATTGTGACATTGTGGAATGCATATTATTTTTACAACTATCAGTCGTTCATTGCACCAGCCATACATAATACCTCATACATTCTGTTCACTCACATGCTGGTCTCTTAAAGTAAGTATGCCAGAAAATATATTGTACAATTTACAGACATCTTGTTTATTTTGTCTGGTTAAGATTATTTTAATTTTTTCACAGTTTTGACCGGTCAGTGGGGTAGAAAGTAGCTTTCTGTATTCATTATATTTAGGGCACTGCAGTAGTAGATGCACTACATCCTCCGGGGCATCAAGTTCGCAAGCGGGGCATTTGCGATCGCTGATAATTATCACGCTATTTCCTTTCGTTGAGAATTTCATTATGTGTTTTCCGGCCAGCCTTATTTGAGCGAATAAACGTATTACCCTGAATGAAACATGTTGTAATAAAAAATATGGTTGAGGGTCCTTACTAATGAATTCCTCTTCGGAATTCTCTTACTGGCAAGATCTTGCACTGTCTTCTTTATAGGAAAAGAAGTCTTATCTTAGCTTCTCTCAGATAAGTATTAATACTTCTAGGTCTTGTTTCACATTCATAAATCGCTTTCTTTCTTAACTTATCTGATGAGACATCCTCGTTTGATTAACTCCCTAATTTTCTCCCTTAAATATTTATCTATCTATTAGGAAAATAGACCAAAAACTTTATGCAGGAAATAGTATGTCTTGTATTTTTAATATCCTTCTTATAAGTCCTAAATTTTTAAATATCTATAATTTTCTCAAAGTTTGATTGATTTCTACCTTAAAAGAATCTTTTATCCAAGCTTTGAAGAGTTATGGTACCACAAGAATGAACTTAGTAATTTCTTGATTCGTCCTCTCTCAAAGCATCGCCGAAATCAATGTAAACAATATATTCTGGCTTTATATTATGGTACAAAAGATGTTGGAATTCTCATTTACAAACCGTGATTTAATAAAATATTGGATGATTTTGTAGGCGCAGTAAATTGGCCTAACGAAAGTCTCATAAAATCATATATATAAAATTAATCAAAAAAAACAAAAAATAAAAAATAAAAAAAATAATTATATCCGAATTAATTCTGCATGCAGGTTATTCATTATTATCCAAGAAAAAAATAATTGAATGTAATTTGAATGGCATAGAATTATAGGAACACAAATCAGTTCAACATTAACTGATGCTCTATAGTTTATTTATCACTGTTGAATGTTGTAATTTATTAACAACACTAGTAAACTCGACGTTCACTTGTTAAAAGTAATACATACATTATAAAAGCCATAAAATGGCATTGTGATTTTTATTATAAATCTTATTTTCAGCCAAATATATTATTCTGTTTTTAGCATCTGTTGTGTAGAGATGACCGGCCAATTTTGTTTTAAAACGTCACTCTGCTGATTTAAATAAATTTTCGTATTCTATTTTCTCCAATTATTAGTTTTTCATTATTTCATGGAAATTTTGACTAACTCATTGGCAATAATATGCAGAGATTTTTTTTTACTTAATAAAATCATAATATTTATATTTCTTGCTTTGCCATCATGAGCCTTTTCTATTTCTATATATATATACATACAAACATGCATACATTATATATATATTTATATACAGAATAGTAGAATTGCTTATTTACATGCAAACCCTTAATCCGAGAGGAATTCTAACCAAAGCTAGAAAGGATAGAGGTGTAACTTGGCTTTACCGTAGAAATGTTCCATTCGCTCCCCACTCTATGTAACTTAGAAGGCGGTGGGTTGGGATGAGGGGGAGGGGGTGATAAATAAGATTTACATTTATGTTGGACCATCTTTAACTAATGGCGGATATAAAGTTGATATATTTTCCTCTAGTAGCGCTGCCCTCATGATCATGAATATTACCTAATATATATACACGCAAAAAGCCCTTTATATAATACATACTTCCTTTTTTTTTGCCTAGTCTTACTTTTTCCCACAAGATAAAAAAGAAAAAGTCATGGAGAAAAAGGGAAAATAAAAAAATCTTTATTTGTATGGAAAATAAATCTACATTTTTCTACAATAGTTTAATAATATATCAATTATTAGCGTGAAATCTTTTAGCTAAAGTTGTTACTTTTTTAATCTCTACAAATTAAAAGTAAACATAGTATCGATGGTACCTTTTAATTAAACAAATTTATGAAAATGGTGTGAAGTAATTGGAAATAAAGTAAAAGTTCTTAAATGAAAAGATTAGTTTAAAAATTAGTTTAACATTAAATTAAGTTGCAATAAACATAATATAATTGTTTAACATTAACTTAATCTTTTATAAGCTACAACCACAACAACTAGTATAACATTTTTGGAAAATCTTCCACACAACTGAAGCAAGCTAAGACCGCCTGGGTGGTTAACTGCATTAAAAATAGGCATCGCATGTTGACGTGTTTCTTCACGAGTTATTGTAGGCAGCAGAAGACATTGAGCTTAGAACGGAGATGGAAGAGACTCCCAATAAAGGTTATAATGAATTGCGATGCTATCATTCAGAGAAGATTTTTGAAGCGTGGGTAGTAGAAAACCAGGTGTTGGAAGAAGTTATACCCTCCTTAGAACCTTCCCAGATTCTGTGATTCCTCAGTGATCTTAATCTGGAAAAGGTGCACAATAGACATCTTTTGATTGCAGAGCACTATGTCTCATCCAAAAGAAAGGTACAAATTTTATGTTTCCCCTGAATATAATTAGAAGCATTGCTATAATTCCACATATATATAAAATCGGTTTCGATATTGGCTACAATTATTTTCTTTAAATTAAACAATGTTTCCGACAAAAATGAGCCCGACAAAAATGGGTCACATTTTGTTTGAAACATTTTTCTGGAATAAATTGATTTTAGAAGATTCTATTGGGGGAGGGGGGGACGTATCAGTTAAGTTTCTAATTTAAATTAAAACAATTGAAAGTAAATGCGCTGTCACACAGGTCACACTCCAAGTATACTTGTAATAACCCTTGCAGTATGGGAGAAAGTCGTGTGTAAGTGTTTGACAAAAGATCCTTATTGTTCCCAGAGAGAGAGAGAATCAGAAATTTATCAATGATCCAAGAATTTTCCTTAGACCAAATATATTTCTGATGCTCTTCAACAGAAAACCATTCATACTGATTTTCCATTTGAGGTTTTCCTTCTTAGGTACTATTTTACTGATTTATTTTTCTTTGTGGATGTATGCAGATTTTTTGTCCTCTCTTCCAGAAAATCAATATTGCTCTATATGCCTAGATACAACAAATTTTTCATTAAGACCCCGCTTACAACACAACTTTTTTAATTCCTAAATTTCGTTTTACGTGAATTTTATTCTAATAATTATTTTCAAGGTAAAAAGGAAAAAAAAATAAGAAGAATTCCAGATGAAACTGAAGAACTTCAACTAGTTTTCCTCCTTCATCCCAGGAAGAAAATAAAATAGAAGAGAAAAAGAAAAAAAAAAGGAAAAGTACAAACCCACCGAAAAACGGATCTTCTTTACCCACACAAGGAAAAACATAAGGGGATGATTCATATGACTGTCGCCCCTCTTTATTTTACTTTTTATATTTTCTTTCCACTGTCTGTACTTTTTCCGACGTTGCTCTACCGGTTTTTCTTCTTGTCTCTCTCTCTCTCTCTCTCTACATATATATATATATGTATATGCGGTGGGTCCTTTTTCCTTTATGCCTTTTCAAGATTTATTGGAGATTCAATTCTTCCACTTCTCATTCCTAGTTCTGAAATACTCCTGCCGCCTACCGCCACTTCTTTTTTCCATCGTACTTCTATTAACATCACATTGTTATTGAAAGAAAGATTAATGGTTGTCTATATTAATATTAAACTGAATTCTGTACTAGCAAAATGGTAAATATACCTATATATATATATTTATAATTTTATATATACTTTTTTTTTTAGGGTGGGGGAGTATTTCATTTCTTTTTATTCATAAAATAATTTATTTTTTTATAAAAAAAATATACTTTATTTTTATTTTATAACAGTTTATTTTGATAATCATCATTGGCTCTTTAGGTTTACAAAGTTTTATTTTAAGCTGAGTAGGTAGTTTTAGCAGCATTAAAATCAGCTTGATGATAACATAAGATATTGATCATCAGCTTGCCATGATGAAAGCTGACTCGCTTTGAAATCATGAAGTTCTCAAGCTACGTACATCTTCAGTCATATTATCTCCTAACCTTTAGCTATAGCTGCAGCAAAATGATCTCCTTACTGTGTATTATGGTGGAGAGGTGGAAAATTTAGAACACATAACATGATCTAGCTTTTATTGAAGGAAGAATAAATTGATGTTAAAATATTGTGTGCACATAACAAATGTTTTTTATTCAGTTATAAGTCGAAAGTAGTAGAAGAATATTGAGTAGTTTACTCCAATCATGCACTTAGCCATAAATGTGGATGTGTATGCCGTGTGAATGTAAAATGAGTTTGGGGAATATGGAAGATCAATTAAATTTGGCCTAATTAGTTTTAAATGAATGTATTTATTAGCGTGAAAGTATTTATTGGCTAGAATGGTTTAGTTTAGGTTAAATCTATATATATGATTTTATTTTAGGTTTAAGCACAAAAAAAGTAAAGGGATTTCGAGTACTCTACACATCTCTGTTTTGAAATAGGTTTGTGAATGTGTCTTTTGCTTGTGTGTGCATTTTTGTGAGTGGGATTAGCATACCGGTAAAAATGTGAATCATTAGCTTTTTAATTGATAAAATTTAGACAAGATAAAATAATTTACAAGCTGCACCCTACTATAGATGTATGGCGTCCAAAAAAAAAAAAGGATCTGTCAATTTTTTTCCCCTTAGAGCTTTTCTTAAAACTTTTCTCAGGAAACTCCTGCACTGAAATATGCTAAATAAGCCTAAATATCTAGTCTTACAAAATCGAGTTCTCCAAAGTTTAGTAAGAGAAAGTTGTGTGAGTGTTTCACACCAAATTTTTGAAAAAGTCCTTTCACCCAAATTTCTTTTTCTTCTTTTTCATAATTGCTATTTGAAAGTAATAGTTTGCTTAATAAAATTCCAAATATAAACTAGTGTCAGTCAAAGTTCGTGACTTTTACGTTTTTTCTAAATGTAATGATTTCTTGGGTATTTGTTTGGGAAATGGAAGAAATTTTTTTTTTGTTTCTTTTTTTTCTTTTAGTAAAGTTGATTTGTGTCAGTATCATTGGATAGAGAGCGTGCAAAACGTAAATCGGTTTCTGCTTTATGTGGAAGTAGTGAGATGAGGAATAAAAGGGTAGAAAAGAAGGGGTTGTGCTGGCGCCAACCCACCATGAGGAGTGCGCGGCACTGAAACGAAACAAAACGTTTTAAGAGAGAGAGAGAGAGAGAGACAGCGATTGTCAAATTGATAATAGTTTGGAAGTACCAGCTGGTACCAGGGGCCTTGTTTCTTTCATATATGTATGCGCTACAGAAATAGATATTTCTTTTTAAAACTCTTTACAGAGATTTCTGTGGTCACGAAAGGGAATGGAAGAATTCAAGAAGTTGAAAGAAGAAGAAGAAGAAAAAGAAAAATGGAAGCAAATATAAAGAAAAAGAAATGGGAACAGTCATTGAGTTTAGAAATCATGTTCAAAAAGAAAACCTTATATATAACAATAAAAGAGACAGAGAAAAAACAAAAAGTATTATGTCAAGCATAGTAAATGAAAAATGAAACAAATAGCTTTTCCATGAAAACTTAAAAAGAAAAAGAAAAAAAAAAATCTACAAATAGAACATGTTTCATTGAAAGGAATATATTGTAAAACTTAGAAAAGTGTGGGAATAAACAAGTGAGTAATTTACTCGATTTACTAGAGATTGTACTATAATGTAAGCTTCTGATACAGTGAATTTTTAAACATCTCCAATTCTGGGAACAACTGTCAGTTCTTATATTATTTATTAATTCTCAGATTTTACAATAGACCGTGTAGTAAACCAATCCTCAATTTTTGCATCAAATGTTGTTGCAACTTTTAGATCACATGATTCGGCTTCTAGGATTATTTTACTGTTTCCTAGGGCGGCATTCTGCCTGATATCTATTATCTGAATTTATAAATTCTATCCAAGTTATACAGAATAACTCATCTTTACTTATTTATCCATTTCTTGCAGAAATTCTTCATGGGAGTAGGCATAAGAATGCCTATACTTTTTCTTTACTACTGACTGACCAGATCCAAATAATATCCAAATAAAATTGCTTTTAGCTTTGGATTACGTGGAAGTCCTATACCTCTCCTCCATCAATATCCTTCTGCCTTGATACCCAGGCACAATAGAATTGATGGCAACATTACTAAATAGTTATAAAATGTTAAAAGAGGACTGATCGACAAACTATCAAAACTGACAATAACGAACAATTCCATTGTTGACAACGATTTGGACATACACCAAATAATGGGACAAGCTTCCCGTACAATCCATCCTTATTATTTCTTCGCTATAACGGTCCATTTAGGGCACCACAATTCTCTCTCATGCCAATGGTCTCCATCTATGCCCGCCATCTTCGACGTCATCCTAGGCTCGGCCTCCCACATGACCTCCTTCCTCTTGAATGTCCAGTGCTAACTTTTGCTCTCTTCTTTTCTTCATCCTAAGCACATCCATATTAATCTGCCGATCATAAAGGCTACCCATGTCAGATTCTCCGAACAGTTCTCGGTTTGTCCTGTTCTTCTTAAAAGGAAGCAATTTATCTAAAATTCCTTCTCAAGTTCATTCTTTTCTATTTGATTAACCTCATCCTCAATGGTCAACATTCACATTTCAGAGCCACCTTATGTTCCTACTGGTTTTATATACGAGTATTTGTATCTTTGCTAGCCTAAATTTATTTCTGCTCTTTATAACTATTGGCTGTAGTACCCAAACACATCTGCTTCCAGCAGCAAGATTCATTGACTTAAGCTTCTAAAATCAACCAAAAATAAATAAATCCTGATTTAGACTGAAGCGGCAGTGACCCCCCGCACGATCATCTAGAGCATTTACGCCCCGGCTTCCAAGGGTGATAGCTATGTAAGCTAATCATAATGGCAAACTGTGTCGGCTTGGATTTGTCTTCATTCACGCCACTCATGCCACCATTTGTTTCAATATTATTCTATAAATAATATATATTTCTAAATAGTTACAAATTGTTTAGTTATTTGTGGAATTTGTAACATGAGCAGCTTCTGCAAAGCGACGAGTCGGAGTATATCGAATGTTCTAAATATGGTTTTGGCCTGTGGATAAATACTAATACTAGATTAAAATCTTTTATGCTACTAAATCGAAAACTTGTCTTCCCATAGAACAATGAACTTGTAGAATCGAGTTGTAGTGGGTTTTTCTATTCATATTAATCAAAATATGACTATTCTAGCTGCAAAGTGGTTTATAAACGAAGATCCATTAACTCTATGCTCGTACAGATATATTTATTATACTAATTAATTATAGTAATATATAGTATTACAATGAATTATTTTTTTTTATTTTTTTTTTTAATTGATTGTTACACCAGCCTTTTCTACGCTATAAATAACACTGATAGCACTAGCACTGCACTTAACATAAACATGCAAATACTCGCGCACACGCATTCTCCGACGAGAGAAGCTACCCAGCGGTAGCACTTCCTATAAGCTGAGCTAAATGCTCTTATCGCTTGAAGAAAGGAAGTCGCGAGGCCACTGGCGTTTTAAACGCCTGGGAGGCTTATCGGGAATAGTGCGGGAGGATAGGTGGTTGACTAAAGGATTAGAATGGGATTGCAGGGATTGATAGAATTTTTTATATCGGGTTTGGGCGACTAGATTGACGAAAGGAGTTTCAAGGTCTCTATGTATGGTTAGGTTGGAAACATAAAAAGGAGCATTAACGATGGTACGAAGGATTTTGGATTGAAGGGATTGTAGTCTTTGGAGGTTGGAACGTTTTGTTGAACCCCATAGCTCAATGCCGGACGTCCAGATAGATGGGTTTTAAATATTGAGATATAAATCAGTCTTTTATTGTCTAGTGACAGTTTAGATCTGTTGTCCAGTAGTCGTTTCAATAATCGATAACGTCTGTTGAGTTCATTTCTTTTCAGTCGTGTGTGAGGGTTCCAGCTTAATATTTTGTCTATGAACAACCCAAGGTAGCGAACGACATTAATGGGTGGGATAGGAATTAAATTGTAATAGATTGGTGGAAGGGTGATGCGGCGTAGGGTGAATGTAATATTTTGGGATTTATTTTCATTTAGTTTGATATTCCATCTATTGAACTATTTCTCTAAGGAGAAGAGATGGGTTTGGAGATTTCTGTGTGCTATTACTGGGTCTCGGTGACAGAATTGCGGTGTCGTCTGCATAGGTAATGAGAACAGTTTCTGGATGGTTTGGGATATCTGCTGTGTATATTGTGTACAAGGATACCGCCTTGCGGAACGCCCGGCTTCGGCTTTATGGATAGGAGAGACTGAGGATCCGACTTGTACTCGGAAGTAACGGTCTGCCAAAAAGGACTTTAGGATAAGATAATACGGGAGGATGCCCTTAAGTTTCCAGAACAGACCCGGTGCCATACTCGATCGAAGGCTTGCCTCAAATCGAGGAAAACACCCGAGCAACATTCCGTGCTTCTCAAGGGAAGATGCGATGGCGTCAACAACGCGATGTGACGAATGGTGTGTAGAATGGTGACGTCTGAACCCAAACTGGTGATCTGATATAATATTGGAGGATTCAATTATAGGGAGGATGTGTTTAAGAAGGAGTTTTCCAAGGATATTGCCAAGAACAGGCAACAAACTTATGGAATGGTACGATCTATGAAGATGATGAGGTTTATTAGGAATTATTATTAATGTTAAAAATGTGGCTATTTCCACAATAAAATTCAAGAACTGGGCCCCCCCAACTAACTTTAGATTAACTATTTATTTCTAGTAGCTAAACTTTATAAAATTGATTTCTAACTATAATAAGTTTTAACACAAATTTATTTCTTTTGATCATAAAATGTTTTTATTCACAATTGCCAACTATTCAACCTTTACCTAAATATCTAAAATTGTATTTTACTCACTCAAAATTACGTAATTACAAAAAAAAAACTATTTAAATTATTTCATAGTTTATTGTAGTTTTAAAGAATTGTGCCAACTAAATTGTCTATATTTACATCTACTTTAGATAAAAAATAAAAGAAATCGTCAGCTTCAAAATATTCACGCTTGTGAAAATTCCTTCTATTTTCCAAATTTATTTTTATCATTTAATTTATTTCAGGAAAACTTTTCACTCATTAAATTTAGATTCTGCGGCTACTTTTCTTTTTATTCTGTTTATTATTTTCTTCCCAAATTGAACATAAATTATTCATCATTATTAACCAATTACAGCTCAGGTAACAATGAGCTATTTTCGGTCTTGTCAAAAACTAGAAATGATCAATTCTCAGTTCAAAACTGCTATAACATTCGATTCTTTTCTGAAACATCCGGCACCTAAATTCCTCTAAATCTTTTTTCCTTACAAAATGAACGTGTTTTACTACGATAGTCATTAACTATGTAACAGCCACTTTTGTTTAGCAGTTTGTATAAAATTTCTATTTATGCTAAAAACAATTTGTACCTATTTTCTATATTTATCTTATACATATTTATTTCGTAATCTGGCATCCTTTTATTCCAACACGAATCTAACACAGTGAATATGCCCCTATTTCTAAATGTCTCATCAGACTGTCGAGACGTTTGACTGAACGTCAAAGGACGCCAAAGAGGTCCCCATAAAGAAGTTCTGGCAATAAATATCATGCACTGCGAGATGGTAAATCGCTTTCGTATATTGACAGGGCACATAATGAAATGTTTGGTTTTCTTGTAATTTAGGGACTAACTTATGAAATTGTATTATTAAAAGTAAAGAAGAATTTTTATATCTTAAAAGAATGTTTAAAACTAGTTTTAGATGGAATGAAAGTGCAGATATATCATTAAATTATCGACCAGTTTACAACTATGTGAAATGTAAAAACTTTTAACAATAAAATATTAAAAACTTTAAAATATCTATGTAACTGTTAAATTGTAAGTTGGGATAGAGTTTTCCCAGTGATTTCATTTAGGATTATATTTCTATCTATGGGTATGTTTGTGTGTAGATGTACCTAGATATGGAATAAAATGAGAAATGATGGTTGTAATTTCTTAAAAATTGTTGCTAGTCTTAGAGTAGTATAACTTCACAGTGGTTGGCTAAGCCAGAAACTACGAACTGAACCAAAATTGGTTTTCCATTTGGTAGTTTACTACCCTGTGGATTGTGGTGTATATAGTTTGAGAGGATGTGCGAAACTTCACACAGCAGATATATATGTGTGTGGGCAAGAGTATAAATTCTGCGGAAGGGGAGTAGATCAGTTGTAACGGGGATTGTTTTGTTGCCTGGTTGTTGGGGGAAGTATTGCAGGGAAAGCGAACGATTGGTTGTGTTCTAATTCATGGGCAGGCATGTTGGAAGACTCCCCGTCTCCATATAGTGTGGTCGGGATAGTGAACGGCAAGGGTAGCCAAAAGGAATTGGAACACTAGTAAAGAGAGTGTATGGTACTGTAGTTTGAAGAAGGAAAACAGAGAACAGCCGAGCTAGCCGGCGGGAAGAGGATGGTGGTTACCATTGAAATACTGGCCAAGGCTTATTGTTTCTCTACAACTCCGAAAGACCCCTTAACATGATGTGGAGACGGCAGCGGATACATACATACGAACGCACGCGGCCCAAGCTACACCATGTACGCTTTGTATATGTGGAACATACAAGAAGGTAGCCTAGTGAGAGAGTAACCGAGAGAGATAGATAGAAAGTTAGAGAGAGAGAAAGACAACTTTCCACGTAAATTTTCCACCGAAAGCAGAGAAAACTCTCTCTTCATTCTTACCTCAGGAGTTTCCACCACCTCGAACTCCTTTCCAATTTCTTCATCCTTCCAATACATACAACCTGAGTTCCTTCTTTCTGCCTGGGAAACCTCTTTCTTATAACAAACACAAATACCTCATACCTACCATACCAACCTCATACACTCTCTTACTCTCTCGCTCATCTGGCCTTTTAACTCCTTCCTCAGCAAAACAAAAAAAATATATATATATATATTAATTTATATCCATATCTGGGCGTGCTTACAACAATATCAGCAGACGCTATCTAAAGTATGTAGGAGTTTTGAATCATTCCTGCTCTACAATAGCAATTTTGTTGAACTACTCACACAAAACACACACAGAGTTATTTAAAATAGACTAAGCTACATTCCTTTACTAGTTTTATCTCTTGTATTATTTATGTATCTCGTTTTTGTTTTTTTTTGCTTTCCCCTCATACTAATATAAAGTGTTGTATTGAGCTAATCGAAATTGAGTTCGTCTTGTGAAATATATATGTTCAATTATTAGGAAAGAACATATCTTCAGGTATAAGTCTGCTATGATTAGGCAAAATAAAAAAAATATTCACCTAGATTTTAATTAAATATTCCTTTTAAATAGGCACGTGAAACACGCGGTTCACTGACAGGTGGTCTGTGGCCTGCCAAGGCAGGAAACTAAAGGGGGTTATTCAACCTTTGACATATACTGCGAAGTTTTTATGAGCATTTAGCGAGCTAACTTAGATTTGTCCAGTTATAACATCTTAAATTAGGATACTAGTAATTTACAAGGAGCAGAGAGGGTCCTAAGATATTAGAGTACAAGTGACAGGGATAACTATTAAAAACTCATCTTTTTTTGTAACTTCTGCTTCATTCCATTTAGAAACAAAGAAAAAGATACGAATATTGGGATTCCATGTCTCTATAATTATTTATCAGTTGAAATGTGGTTGGTGTGATGTGTTGTAGTGTAGTGGAAGCTTGTGGCATGAGCGGTTTTGTAAAGGGGCTTGTGTTTGTAAGTTTTAAGAGAGAAGTATTAGTAATAATCAAGAAAGCATCACTGTTTTTTAAAATAAACATATTATTCTCTAAGCAAATTTAAATACTTTACAATATTACAACTATATTTTAATAAATCAGATGTTTATCTAGAATAAAGGCAAATCACTATCACTGGCACTGGGTTTAAGAGAGCGAGTGACATTCCTGAAGCAAGTGTTCTGTCCTGAATGTCCGTTTTTAGACTGTCTTGAAGGAATGTCTTCTAATTGTTCGTTCAAATCTTCCCCTGTGAGAAGAAGGGGTAGACAATGCTAATAAGATTCATGAACTTTTCCAGTAACAGTACTCTTCTACCTTGGTTACCCTTTTTCCAACAAGCTCGCATTTTCTCATAATTTTCTTCAATTAAAATAGATATAATTTCTTGCATCCATCACACAGTCAACTGATTTCCCATGTGTTATTTGCAATTGGGCGTATTTTAGCTACGTTTGCTAACAATGTTTATGTGAATAACTATTTTTGAAAAATAATAAAACCTCATATAGCCGCTTATCAGGATTAACGGAAAGCATAATGAATCAATTAGAAAAATAAATTATAGCTTAGCAAACTCAACCAAATTTTGGAGATTGATTAATGGAAAACGTTGTCAAGTTTTTCAAAACAAAATAAAATAAAATTGTTTTTAAATAGTGTAAAAATGTATTTTTGTAATTGGTCTGTATTTTGTACATAAAAAAAAGAAGTCTTTTTCCTCATTATTTCAAACTTTTCTTTTTTGGAAAACGCCCGATGTTGTTCACACCTCTGGATGTTTAATCCTTATTTGACACTTGATGGAAAAAGACTTTGGGAGACCTACTTTTAAAGATGATGATTCCATCGTATCATTTTTTGGTAAAAAAACAATCTCTTTCCCGAATTACGGGTTTATTGATTGAAATATTTCTTTTTCAGATTTTGTTTTAAAGTTTTTCCAACTCATTATCGCTAAACATAGGATAGGTGTGAGCATTAGGGGTCCCTTAGTCTTTGTATTGAAATGTGTTTGGTGTGATGGCGTGTTGTTTGTGTAGTAGCTTGCGGCATGAGCGATTTTGTAAAGGGCTTAAAAGTGAGTATGTTTAAGATAGAGATAGAAGTATTAGAAATAGAGTATAAGAACCACTTTTAAATAAATAATTTAACTATATACTAAATTAGTAAATTTACAAGATAATTATTAATTTTGTATCTTGAATTAACTTGTAAATGCAAGGAAAGGAATAACTAGTAACTAGATTGTTTGAAACTTAAATGTTAACACTTAAACTGGCATTGAATTTAAGAGAGCGATTCCTGATACAAATGTTCTGGTTCAATGTCTAAATTCAGTCTTGAAAGAATGCCTTCTCTCTGTAGTTCAAATCCTCCCCTGTGAGAAGGGGCAAAAAGACAAAGCAGACTAAGTTCTTTGAACTCTTCTGTAACTGTGTTCTTCTACCTGAATGGTCCCTTTTGCCAGCGAATGTTAGAATTTTCCTTCAAATAATAATTTTCTTCAAATTATATTTATAGGTATAATGTCTGGCATCCATCACAGTATTCTTCTTTCTTGATTCCAATGACCCAACTTCCTTGATTCTCACACAGATATACTTCCTTTCCTTCGCCATTAGCCGGATGACGTGACACTCCGTGATGGACACGGTCCTATTTGTAGCCGCAGTCCTTAACGCTGCACTCCACTATATCTGCGCGCATTGCCTTTCATAACTCTGTTTTCTTAGCTCTTCGGTCCACACCTCAGCCTTGTATAGCAGCGCAGACTGTACTCAGCGCAGACATGAACAACCGCTATTGATTATTTTGCCAGCTAGAAATTGAAAATTGATACAGCAAGTTTTAGAAAATTGATATTACATAGCTTTCATTTCAAATATTACTTGCTCATACTTATTGTAAAAAAGAAATGGTTGCGATCAGATTAAAGTTTCGATTTTTTCCTGAAAATAGATATTGAACATCCCCCCCCCCCCGGAAAATTTATTGTTAGGAAGATTCTGGCGAGCTACAAACATTTGGTTTATTACTCCTTAGAAATGTCATTTTAGGAAAATATAGGCGTCTATGTAAAAATAAGATACGATAAAGCACATTTCTAGAGTGTCGTGTGAGGAGAGAAACAGGTCAACCGGAAGGGCAGAGTCTGACTGTTTTCTCTGAGAATTGTCTGTTTTTTTCCGAAACTGTTTTTTCCGTTTCCAAAACTATTTTTTCTTTAATCTTTTGCAATTCTCACGGCTCACCGTGTTATAGGAAAAATTGCTTCAAAAGAGTTCTGGGAATTATGACGTAAAAATTATCTCTAAACTGGCTACTTTTGCCGGGATCGATAGAAAAGCTGTCATAGTCTAAAATTAGTCCCGTTCAAGAAACTGTTCTTACTATCCAAGTTCAGATTTATAGTTCTTCACAATTTTTATTTAAATATAAATTTTTTGAAACAATTTCATGTGTTTTTCTAATTTGTATTCTATTTTTCTTCTTTACTATAAACGAAAAATTATATGAATTAAGCAAATTAATAAACTATTAGTAAAATCGCACTTTGGGTTGTTGGATTTATCCGAAATGTTCGTATCGGATGTTTGTGGTTTGCTATTTTTCGTTTTATGGTATTGTATTCACACACACACATACACACACACACACATTCACGCTCACACATACAGGCTATTCCCCTTTTGTTTTTCTTACATTTTTAATGTGAAAACGGAATTTCGAATGTTTGACGATCGCGCAATATTTTCCTTTTACAATGAGGATGAGAAAATACAAAAGATTTTGATAAAAAAATAAAATATACTTGTTGTAGAGTATCTAGATTTTTATAATAGTTATAAATGTGTATATATATATATATATACGTAAAATTGCATAGAATCGCACGTTATATTAAAGCATGTTTAGTTTTAGTGGGTAGTTAGAATGGGAAGGGTAGGAGGGCAACAACAACCTACTATCATTTAATATATATATATATATATATGTGTGTGTGTATGTGGGATAGAAGCATGTAGTGGCTACTAATTGGTCCCGTACGGGTCGTCTATTAAATCCGGCGTACCACCACCTGAGCCCCATAACACTCGGACTGAGCACACAAACCACACCGCTTCGCAATACATACAGCCTCGACCATGGCCCGCGGTCACACTATTTCATATCTAGTACTTACACCACTCCCCTTTGTCCCTGCTATATTCACTGTTATATCTAACTATAACTATATTTAGAACATGCATTTAGTATCCCACTATACAATAAATTATTAAACTACTTAGATATATAATTGATTAAATATAAAAGCTTAACTTTTACAGTTTTTTTTTTTTAACTGGTAAAATTTTATAGTTTTGTATCAAATTGTCTTCATTATTAAGGAGAATTTATTATTATTTTCAGCAAACATGACCTTTCAGTTCCACAGAATCTCTCTAATAATCACTTTTCTCGGAGAAATTCTTTAAACAAAAGTAATAGGTTCCTGAATGTATGAAAGTTAGTAAATATTCCTAGTTTAATGAAATCCGCTGGTGCCATAATGGTCGCAAAAAAACTATTCATTAAAGTTGCAGTTACGTTGAATCGATATTCTGCAAACTCTGAATTTTGACATCACATTTAATTGTAATTAACCAGGCATCTGGTTGGATCTCTTACTGGACATTGTGGTTTAAGGACACATCGCTACATAATGGGGCTCATGCCGGGACTCCATTTTGTAGAATCTGTGAGACAAGAGGAAACACCGATCCATCTTATGCTGATTGCCTGGGTTATGAGGAAATTTAGGTTCAGGACCTTTGGTCGGAATAGGATGTCTGTGGAAGAGCCTAGGCTTATTTTCGCTTAAGATTATTGTCAGATTTATTTGGATTTCGTTGAATCTTAGATGGATTAGATTCCAGGTCTGGATTTTTGTTCTAGACCCGGTTTGTTGTTGTTTTTCTTGGGGGTAGCTATATGGGCCCAGTGAGGCTTTGGATAGCGTAGGGTTTGGTTCTTCCCCACAGACAAATAATAATAATTGTAATTAATATTATATACTTGATAGAATAGTATAATAACTTGAAATGGCAATTTAAAGCAAAACATAACCCCACTTTTCCCCAAAAAAACTTTGTTAAATGAATTTTACCGGGAATATGTTTCATAGAAAAGTTATCGATCTATCTGCATGTATATAAACCCTATGGCGCAACCTTCCCGGACGGCGTCTTGTATTGAGGGGGACTAGTTCCCTCGCCGTTTAGTTCCGACCTTCGCTACCTAGGTGCGTTACCAACTGTAGCTTCCCACTTTTTCTCACGATGCTGGTTCAACACCAGATTTTGCCCTCACCGTAATCAAACTTTGAATTCTCGCACCAAAGGCGAGTGCGCTAGCGATTATACCATCGCGTGGGGACAGTGTATATACAAAGTTTAAAGAAAATCGTTCGAACTGCTTCCGAGAAAATCGCAAAAAAACTTAAAAAAAAACTAGTCAGTAAAGTGGTAGTTCTACTGGTTGACCGACTTTGATCAAACTCCTTATTGTCGGGTCTCCTAATAGCACTTAAACGAAATATCGAGTTTGAACGTTCGGGTTTTGCTGACTCCACACACACACAAGAACAATTTTTTCGACTCAGGCAGCCTGAAAACTTAATGGAATTAATAATAGAAAAATCGAAAATTTGATACGATCGCAATAACAAATGGGAAAAATGTTATGTTTAAAGAAAATTCGTCATTTTATATGTAATTGTATTAACAGGAAGCAAGTGAAGGTAGCGTGAGTGTTTCACACCAGATTTTTTTTTTTTATTTACTTTCCATCATTATTACTATATAACACAGTTTTTTTTTTTTTATTCTTTAATACATTTTCTCAAATATGTATCACATGATTCTAGACTTTTATTTCTATAATACTTATCCTCCCCCATAACGAGTGATGTACAAGTTATAATAGTACTTAACACAAATATATACATAAATTTTCTTAATGTTGACTTTTATCTAGATATACATGTATTTATACGAAGAGACTCTTAATAAATTTGTCGAATACAAAAAAATATATATAAATAAAAAAGATAGTTTTGATTTTATTTTTTTGTGGTGGTGGTGGTGGTGGTGGGGGGAGCACTATATAAAATAGTTTGTACTTAAAGTTATGTGATGTATGTTTTTGTTTATCATATTATTATTATTGTAAGAGTTAATATATCATAAATATTAAGTGCAGACTAAATGTTATATATGTTTACTGTTTTGACTACTATCCCCGTGTATTTACATTTAGAAAAGAAATATTATATATATAGATATACATATAATAAATGAAAGAATGAATAACCGTTGACTTGAATGGGCGGTACATCACACATAGATATTACCAGTTCTCCTCTTACGATCCATACGAAATATGGGAGGTAATTTGTTGCTTTCAGCAAGTCATAACAATGTCTTTTCTAACAGTCTTTCAAATAAAGTATAATATGTCGTACTTTCTTATTTATATTGATTTCGTAAATTTTTTACTTTCTAGAAAAAAGTAGAAGATTTTTACTTATTAAGAACAAATATTACGATCATATACAATTTTCAATAATTAAGTTTTTAGCGGAATGTCTGTCTGTATGTGTGTGTGTGTGAACAGTATATCTCCAAAAAAAAAAAAAAAAAAAAAATTTAAAAATCGCAGACAGTTCAACTTGATATTCCATTTAAGTAATTACCACAGCTATCAGTGAGATTTCGTGCAAATTTCATCAACCGGAAATATGACTTTACTGAATTTTTTTTTTTTATTCTTTCAGTTTATCGTGATTTTCTCCAAAATGATGATTTTTATTTTTTTTTATTTTTTCAGTTTATCGTGATTTTCTCCAAAATGATGATTTTTTTTTTTATTCTTTCAGTTTATCGTGATTTTCTCCAAAATGATGATTTTTTTTTTTGTTATTCTTTCAGTTTATCGTGATTTTCTCCAAAATGATGATTTTTTTTTTTTAAACGTCATATATTATCTACATACTTAAATACCTATCACTTTTATTTGGAACATATTCCGGGGGAAAATTAATTTTGGGGGGTTGGTTCTGAAGAGACAACAGTAGCGTTATGCTTCTTCTTTATTGTATCATTCCAGTACAGTTTACTGTTTTAATATCTATATAACATTAAATAGACATAAGAAGCATTAATAGATTTTCAAATTTGAAGGAAAATTGGGCTACCGGAAATGGGCCTTTACAGAACAGGTTTTTCGATTTTTTTGAAATTTTAATTTTATATAGTATTTATATAACTAATAATATTATAATACCTACACGATATGTGCAGTTAAAATAGTTATATATATATATATATATCTCTGATCATTTTATGTTTTTTCGGCACTCATTGAATTTTCCTGAAAAATTTTCCAAGTGATGGCAAAATTTATTTTTTTCTAATTACAAATAGAAAATATTAATTCTTTGAGATAAGGTTGGTTTTTTAAAATTTTGCGGCGAGTGTGTGCCAATAAAGTCTGCCAACTTAATGCTCTGCCAGTAATGTTTAATGCTCAGATTTTCCTTAAAATGTGTTCCAGGCAAAAATTTCAAGCTCTAAGAGAGCATGTTCGATAGTCCTGTCGTATTCATATGAAGCTAGCAACCAGTCTATTTATAAGGATGGACTTTTTTTCTTTTCTTTTTTTATCCCAGAAACCATAATTTCTCCATAATCTTTGTAAAATTCTCACAAACGGCACGTCTTACGTGTTAGAGACACAACTAGGCCATAATTTTCAGTCATTATTCATTTGCTCCCCTTTTCATGACCTAATGGTGAATACATTGGTTCCTAGAAACCTTTTCTTGGCAGAAGATTTACATAAGATTATTTAATATTCTACATCATGAAGGCCATGCAAACATAGCTTCGTTTACACTTTTTTTATGCTGCTCCCACTTTAATAGTGCCTCTCAGAAGATCGACTTGATTATTTGCAACAAATCCAGCTCAGTATAACTTCTTCACGTGTATTATCGTTGCAATTAATGAGTAGTTTTTTGTTTTTTTTAACGGAATGAATTTTATAACATTTTAGTGTCCATTTTATTAATCATGTTTTTAATTTGTTTTACAGATGGTCACTAGGACAAAGAAAATCTTCGTTGGGGGCCTGTCGGCGCCGACAACCCTAGAAGATGTCAAAAACTATTTCGAACAATTCGGACCGGTAAGTACTAGTTACTAGATTTCCACTAAATTTTCCCCCATTTTGTCTCCATCCCCCTTCTCCATTATTCTGTAGACACTAATTACCAACAATTCTAGCAATTTAATATGGACGGCTGGTTTTGGCCATTCTACAGCCAAACCGAACCAACTTAAGTGTAAACTCTGCGAACAACCAAAACAAACACAATACCCACCCCACCCCTCCACCCACTACACATTGCCACAAAACTCCTCCTGTTCACACTAACCCTAATAGTTAAACGTGCCTACTACAGAATGTTACTGCCACATTGCGTTCTGTTTCTGGCTCGTGCTTATGGCTTGGTGTTCTGGTGCTAGAAGTCTCCCTCAACTACTCTACTCCCCTCTAGTTGGGGTTGAATAGTTTGTTCTACCGCACACACTTCACCACCGCCGGCGGCTCTACTCCGTCCCTCCTATCACCCCCTCTCACTCCCTCATTCCCTTCCTTATTTTAACTTCTCCCTCCCACACTAGTATGTTAGCCGCCTTCCAATGTTAGTCATCTCCTCTGCTCCACTCCAGACTATCTCCAGTCCAGAAGCCTTAGCTTGCAAACATCCTCGGTCCGCTCTCTCTCTACTAGTCATGTTTAAAGTTAGTAAATGCTCATAATGGTAACTTTAGAGAGGGTCCGCTTATTTTCTCTTTCTCATACACACTCTCTTTCTCTCTGAAAATTAATAGCCTCTGTCTGTTGTTGGCTTTGCTATTGTTGAAGCTTGAGGTGATGTTTGGCGTGAAATAGGAAGGGAAGTGCGGACGTTCATACAAATGTTTTGATGGTTAGGAAGTCAAGGATAGGAAGCAGTGGTAGATGTAGAGAATGCCAAGGATATGTAAACCATTCTAATTACTATTACTCATTAAATTTACTTTTAAAGTTATGTTTTATGTATGACAACATTTTTGCCGGCTAGATCTTGTTAGTAGTTTTAGAATGTAGCTTGTTGCAATTTAATTCTCTCAAATTCCTTTCCATAGATGTGGGGAGAAGACTCTAGACTGGGTTAGCTGTTGGGAAATTTATTTGGCAGTTTTTAAAAACATGGAAAATAAGTTTTATTTACTATCAGTAATTACAAACATTTCTAGCCAGGTCTTCAAGAAAAGTTTAGAGTTAGTTTTATTTTTAAATGCCTTTAACCCTAAATTTACCTTTATTTAACTAAAGAAGTAGTCAATTGTTTTCATATTTGCAGACATTTTAATTGTTGCCTATCTTTCGATCCGCAGAAGTGTAAAAATCATTGCTTATTTATCACTTAATGGAATACAAATATCATATGCATAATATGTTAAAAATTGGTATGTTTAAAAAGAAATAGATTACTGTTTCTTTTAACTAAAGTTAACTATAGTTAACTCGGGAGAGGCGCACCAAATGAATCACTTGTGGAGGTATATCATGTGTATTTCATTTAATCTAATCTTTGTTCCTGCAATTCGTTGTTTTTTTTTTCACATTAAACCAGGATTGTTTAATATTCATTTCCCTAATGCACTTATTATAGATGTGTGGAAAAAAATGTAAAAAGAATTTAAATGGCTATAAAAAAATATATACTCGTATATATATTTCACCATATAAATAACTTGGCAAATACTTACGAATATATTGTGGGAAAAAAATCAACAGTGATACTTTACAAAATATAATTCAGTAATAATAAAAATAATACATTATAATTTATTCAGAGGAAGGATCATTTACTTCAACAAAAATCGGGGCAAATAAAACCAGTGTATTCCATAAAAATTGGGAAGTTGCACTTCGCACACTTCTTTAAACGTAAGCGCCACTATAGTCCCTAAGTTATTTTTTATCTATTCACTAAGAGAGATGGTATGACCCCCATTATTTTTTTTTTTACTTTAGGTCCTCCTTAAATAAAAACTTTTGAGGGGGTTCGTATTTTGTTCTTCTGTTTTATAATAACACCTTGGATTAAAAAACATTCTGATGAACACAAGTGACAAATTTTATGTAAGTTAAAAAAATATATGATTTTCCGTCTCTTGTTAGTTTGGAACAAATTCCTTCAATCAATAGAGAGCCAACATTTTGTTCCCCCTATATTTTTGCCGAAAAAAAAAGGATAGGGGTGAGTGGGGCTTATTGTTACAAATTTCAGTTAACATATATTAATTGCTGTATGTTGCACTAAAAATTGCTGAAAATTGATTAATTTGTTGTCTCATTTATTTCTACTAATTATATATTTTTTTGAGATTTTTCAAAATGAAGTAACATTTACAAAATTCAAACACTATTAAAATGCGCATTATTGTAACAACGTGCCCTTCGGTGGGGTTTGTTGTTACATGCGGAGGGTGTTACAATGTATAAAATGCATGTTTGGGTATTTATTTTAAGGAAATAAAACTGAAATATGTTCAATAAACAAATTATCAGATCTTTATTTTAATAAATAACAGCAGCTTGATTATGATCTAAACATGGATTATTACAAACTTGGATGCTTGAACATTCATTCTCTTTCTATTCACTGTCACTACCCATCTCTAAGTCCGAGTTTACAATTGTGGCAAATATTCTAGGGTCATTTTTAACACATTTTGAATGGGCCCATCTTTTGCACTGCATGCATTCAACCCAGTTTTCTCCACGTTTTGACTGCGACCATAGTTTCAGGCATTTCAGCCAGTCCTCATCTTCTTCGCCGGAACTTGATGATGGCAAATTATTTTTTTGATTCCTGTTCGCAGCTTTGGAGACACAGATTTTCTTTTTGTTAGAATTGCCAACTTTCTCGTTTTCTTGTTTTTGGATTCTTTTCTTTTAAGATCTGCCGTGATTTGATTTAAGATATGCAGAGGGGCAAGTTGTTACACTATAACAATATGCTCCAACCAAGTGTAACAACTAACCCCACTGAAGCTATTTCACTAATTAATCCGTAAACACATAGGTCAAAGAATATTAGCACAACCATATTGGATTGAAATTATTGTTAAGGATGTATGAATTAACAACATAAGCATGAAAGCCTTACCTTTAGTAGTCTTCAGATCACAGCTTTCGGTTTCAATAGTAAAATGTAGCTTTCACGATGATACTTCGTGGAAAGTCACACAATGCCGCCGAATCTTAGCGGGAACTGGTTGCAACAGCTCTCGCATATCTCTCAACTTTGACCATTTAGGAAGTGCTTCTCTCAGCCGATTTTTAAAAAATTAAATTGTAACAACATGCCCCTGTAACAACAAGCCCCTCTCTCCCCTATACATGAAAATGGAAAAAATAATCAAAATCCAATGTGGGCGTGTGGTGCTCTCTGCCACGATGTTACATACTATAAAAAAAATCTGGTGTGAAACAATCACACGACTTTCTCTTACACACTATCTGTCTGTGTGTGTGTGTGTGTGTGTGTGTGTGTGTGGTTTATGAACAGCATAGCTCAAAAACGAAAAACCGTAGAAAGTTCAAACTTGATATTCCGTTTAGGTATCACCATGGGATCTAACTGTACGTTACCTGTCAAAATTCCTGAACCAGAAGTACCACTTTACGGAATGCTTTTTTGCAATTTATTATTGTTTTTTTTCACTTTTTTGCAATTTTCTCAAAAATAACGCAAACGATTTTCTTTAAACTTGTTATATCAACTACACATACTATGATCTACAATTTTTATTTGAAACATTTCTCTGGGTAAGTGCATTTAAGGGTACTTTTGAAAGGGGTGGGGTTAAGTTTTCCCCTAAAATGCTATTTCAATTTATTACACAATTCTCTCAACTAAATAATATTAATTAGAATTAAATATGTTGTTGAAATACCAAGTTTGAAGAAAATTCTTTACACTAAGTATGTGAGTTACCCATAGAAATAGCCACAACTTTTATTTGAAACATTTTTCCGGGGAAGCTCATTTAAGTAAGTGGGCATTTGGGAGAAGGAAAGGTTTATGTTTGCCTCTAAAATGCTAACATAGTTGCATGAATGCATCGCCAAAATTCTGAGTTCCAGGAAAATCCGGTTTACTAATGTAAACCGGAAGTGTTTTTTTACTGAATAGCTTTTTTAATTTTCGCAATTTTTTTCCCCATAAAAACACCGACGAATTTCAATATATTTTATACACTAACTAAACAAAATTGTCAATTGAAAACTGGAGTAAAAGAAAGTTGTGTGAGTGTATCACACAAGATTTTTGTGTGATAGATACCTTAATAAAATAAACTGTGCTTTCCATTTAAAAGACTAATAAGAAAATTATGAGCAATAAATCTGGCAAAAGTTTATATATATATATATATAAATCTTCTAACCAACAGAAGTTGGCAGAATTGTTTAAATTATATGCACGCCTGTTTAGTATTAGTAGATGTTGACATAAAAGCAATTCTGGCATCAGTGTTACCAAAACAACAAGGTGTTCTTTATGCAGGCATACTAACCATCTGTCTCTAAGGCTGCACGCACGCGCGTACGTATGCACCCACGCGCGGTCGCTTGCCACCTTCCCCTCGTTGTTTTACTCGTTAACAAATTTTAAACACAATATCACGCTGGAGACAGAGAACCCGTGACCAGTCATCTATCTTTAGGATTTTAGTAACATCATATCACTGATATTAAATCAAGCTTGTGGGAGCTGTTGTGAAAATGTCAACATCATTTCCACCTACTTATCTACATTTTATATAAGCAGCTTAAAATTTAATTTCCGAAATTTTCTTTTATATATTTTATTAATTATTATAATTTTTTTAATTAAATTTCAAAAGTAACAAAACAGATTAATTATCACTAACTGAATGCAAAAATTTAGATAATTAATTCTTTTCGCACAACATTCTTTAAGCTGAATTCTTACTGAGCGATGACTTTCTATTAAGAGACACTTCATCATGCTTCACGTTTCGCACGCTTTGCTTCGGTCACACTCACTTGTAGCATCTTATTTTATTCACGGGAAGGAAGTTGCCTCGGTAATCTACGATTTTTCTTTTTTTTATTGCTTTGCTTAGAGAAACACGAAATGTTTTCATTTTGGATTTTACGATATTAAAAAAAGATTCAGACAAAAATCACCACTGAAATAGAGAAAGGCGTGTTACCATAGAGTTTGTAACGGATTTTAGTTGAGTGAATAAGATTTCATGTAGATGAACTACACTGTGTAATGGAACCAATAGCAAATAAATTTGCCACAGAAATGCTGGACTCAGTAATTTCACTAGCTACCGCATCAAGGCACCACCACCTCATCTACAAGCGCATTTCAACTACGCATTAACATCCTCTGTCACGCCCACTACATTCTATTGGCGAATGAGCCAATGATAGCCAATTCGCTCACTTAGAGAAGTTGTCTCTAGCGCTAAGAGTAAGTGAATGTAAACCGGCCATCTGAAGGAGTCTCCAACTTTATTTTAAAGAGTAAACATCTGGCGTTCCATCAGCATCAATCTTTGAATATACCTAAAATGCTATTTCAAGATACTAGTCCACACTACTTGCTCACCAATTTAGAACAAGCAAGAGTTGTAACTTGTCACATCACTCTTAGTGACAAAGCAACGTCAACGCTACACCATTCTGTGAATTCATCCACTTACCAACCAACCATCATCATATCATTCAATCTCCCCCTAGGTATGGATTCTCTACTCCGCTCAATAAACTCTTCTCTCCTTACCAATTAACTTATATAAAACAATCTCAAAATATAAAAAATTTTGAGTTCAGTGCCAGTTTGTGAGTTCATTCATTTCATTATCAAAATCTGTTACCATAACACCTGTTTGGTGGCATTATCAATGTTTTTCAATATTAATACTGTAACTCAGCCTGTATGAAGATTTCTCCAATTGTAACAAGCATGATTAAATTCTGAACAATTGCTGGAATTAGAATTACAGTAATTTTCTAGCTGTGCTCAAAAAAAGAGCAATTCAATTAGGAATGTATTATCATTCGAGGTTAGAGTTGGTAGATTTTTTCCTATGGATTTGGCCTGATAAAGTTCAAATGTTTATTTGATTGACATCACATGTCCAGTTTATTTTTTTTTTTTTTCTCTCGCTTTCTCTCCAGAATAGAAGTAGACATCTCTTTATTGCAATATTCCAAAATAGAAAAAATTACCAGGAATTTGTATGTACGTAATAAATTAACAAATACAAAAATCTAGGTTAAAACTCTTGTACGGATTATTTTGCTTTAAAAAAATCGTTTTTTTTTTTTTTTAAATTAGATTCACCATGGATTTGGCTCATAAGTAAATTATGTATTTTGTTATAGAACTTATTGTTCCTTTTCATATATGTTTATACATATTTTATATAAAAAATAATAATTAACTTTTTAACATTAAAAAAAACTGAAATAATGAACCTGGCAATTTAGTTAAAATAAGTAAAAATTGAATTACTATTTTAAGCATAAAATTTTATTAAAAAAATAAATTAACTTCCAAATAAAATTGTGTATATTTTAATTATTGAATTAGTATTCTATTCAAATAAAACATAATAAAATGTAATTTAAATTTGCGCATTAATTAGATAGTTTATTATTGGTTAATCCATTTTTTTTTCATCCTATTTTCTCTTTAATTATGTTTTATTTTTGTAATTGACAAAGGGGGAAATTTAATTAATTTATTTTTACCCTTTCATTAGAAATTTTTACCTATTTTTATTTATTATTGATTAATAAATTACTGATTGATGGATTCTCTTTTATGAAAATATTTTATTTCTTACAATTGAATTTAAAATACATTAATGTTGATTTTAGGGCGTGAATTAATTAATTCTAATTTTCCACAGCGATGTTTCAGTTTCTCCATGATTGTAGATTGATTAGATTGAAAAAGAGCTGGCCACATGGAGTTCTATCGTGGATCCTCAATACATAGAGTAGGTATTCCAGCTTCGTTCTTTTAAGCAGACCTAGCAGTGCTGAAAGCGGCTCTAATCGTTAAACTCGTGGCTTTGGGATGGCTTGCTTCTAAGTGTAGAATCCTTAAAAACTGGCCAGCTTGGGACATTGGCAGAGAATGTGTATCTGGGGTTTCTTCCTCACAATCTCAACAGAATCGGCACATCACGTCCTCTATAAGTGCCAGTTGGTGTATATGCCTCAGTTAGTCTGCATTACGCCGTTAGTAGGCCTACAATTATTCTTAAAACCTTTTTTTTTAGTTTAGTATGATTTATAGTTGAGTATGTCCCCAGTGAAATTAGCCATATGTTTTTTTTTTAATAAAGAGTTTCATCTGCCTCACTATATATTTCATGACCCCCTCCACTATTTCAAACTTTAGTCCTTCATCCAACCTTGATAGATATTTGAATCATGCTTCTGGACAGATCGTTTCGGGAAATGTTCATCGATCTCTCTCCCTTGTCAGTGCGTCTGCCTTTTCATTGCCCATAAATTCTGCTTATCCTGGCACTCAAGCAAGTGTTCTACCGTATGCTAAACTTTGCTAATCATTCTCCACTTGAAGTGCATCAACCTTCCAACCAGCCAACTTCTAACTTATCCAGCCTTTATACGTTCTAAAATATTTCTCAGATTATTCTTGCATTTTTCTAAATATATCTGGTTTTTCAGTTTTGTGTTGTAGCTACCATTTTTTATTCGTGATTTACAAATTCTATGAAAACATTTAACCTTCCCTGAATATATTTTTTGACTAATGAAAAGTCAATTGATCTCGCAATAGCAACGTACTATACATTTTTTTTTTTTTTTTTTTTTGAAAACAGTGAATCCCAACCACTGGAGGTAGTTTCTCAATATCTGAGATTGTTTCTGCCACCTTTAGGCACTATGTCAGGATATTACCAATTTATAAAAAATAATATTAACGAAATGTAAAAATAAAATCGAATCTTTTTTTCCATTGGTTGTGAACATGACTACATGATTATATCGCTGTTGAAAAAAAAAAAAATGAGTCAAAATAAATGCGGTAAATAGGTCATTGTAATTGTACTAAAAAAAAAAAAAAAAAAAAAATCAGCAGATAATGAGAAATTAAATTAGTAACAAAAAATAAATGCATTAACAAATCAATTTGATAAACTTAATTTTAAATTAAATAAGTAACTAGCTATTCCAGGAGCTGGACCTTTTTTCCCCCCCACATGTCGATAATGCAGATAACGCTATTATTAACACTAATTAACATAATTAAATAATTATGGATAATGTATTAAATCACTGCCCATTTTTTATTTAGAGAGTCAAGTTATTTTTGTGTGTGAATATGTATGTGTGTGTGCACTTAAATTTTCCAGTAGATCAACAAAAAAAAAGTAATGCGAATTTTTCCCTCAACTGTAACATAGATAAAAACTGCATTTTTTTTTTATTTATTTTATTTTTTATTTTTTTGGACGGAAATAAAGAAGGTAGGACGCGGGAAAGGGAGATGTCCCTTTTTTTTTACATCCACTTGTGCCATGCTACATTGTTGTACTTAATAAATTACACTCTCTGTTTCCCATTTAACTTTTTTATATATATTTTTTTTTGAACAGGATGAAAAAAAGAGGAAAATATACATATATATTTCTTTGTGTTTAAAAATACAAATAAAAACTCAACTCCTGCGTTTCCACTCTCTTGTCCAGTCTCTTCTGTAAAACTTCCTCCAATGATCCTTCTCAGTTTGGACTTCCATAGTTTTTTTTGTCCATTTAAACAAACATATATATACATAAGCAACGGTCACCATAACCGATTCCCTCTTTTTCCAGAACACACAACTTTTCCTGCTCTACCCAGATGTGTTTTATCCCGGAGTGAACCCACTTCCAATATATTTAATGACGCTTTATGATTTATATTTCAATCTATTTCGATAAACTGTATTTTAAACAAAAAAAAAAAAAAAACAATTGCTCCCTGCGCAGCAGAAGCAGATGTGAAATCGTAATTCATATTTATTTATAAAAAAGAAAAAAAAAGATATATACATTTTTAAAATACACGTACATTTCGGTGCTATAAAGTTAATTTAGTCAGCATTATACATATATATTTTAAATATCCTCTCAGATAACCTTTTAAATTAATTTTTTATGATTCACGCTCTCAAACATTTGGTTATTATCAATTGTATTATCATGTTTGTTATATCACTTATAATGTTATACAAACAAACCGGTAATCTTGGATTTGTTTATATATCAAATTTTTCTTTTTTCTTGTTTTTTTTTTTTTTTTTTTTACTATGTGTTGTTTGTAATTTTCGCCCTTGCTTATCATCAATGGTGCTTTAAAGTAGTCAGTTATTGCAAAATATTTCGCGTTTTATTTTTTTTTAATTTTTTAGCTTTAAACTAAGCTTTAAACTTTAATCAACAAGTTTTCAATAAAGCATAATAATGATGGGAAATGATGTGATGATTGAAAGCGCACTCCTTTACACTTGTCACTGAGAATATATAATGGGGGAATATTAAACTACACTGCAAAATATGTCCATCTAACGGTTATTCAGCACGACAAAGTGTTTCTAAAAGTTGCAATTGATAATGTATGGCAAATCACGTATCCGAACACCGAAGGAATCTTTTAATATACATTATCAATGTAATTTTTAGGTTTAGCTGTGATTTCTATCATTTTTTTTTGCATAATTAAATAATATAGTGAGACGTTTGCTGGTCTTTATTGTTTCATTCTTTCGTTCTCTTTCGGCGAAAATAAAGAAGAAAAAAAATCTCAAAAAATTTGTGTTTAAAGTAAACTAAAGTCTAAAATTAGTAAGATAATAAAATGTATTAAAAAGTGTATTTCATTATTAATCTAAATATAAATACAATAATATTATTATGCTCATACATATTATTATAATTTATATGTGAATTTACTTTTATAATTATACAAATAAGAACTGACCCATGGGTTGGAATTGAAGAAAAATACATTTTAATTTTGAACTACATTTCGAAAAAGGTTCATCATTGTACCTATTTGTTTACGATCGTACATATTTATTGTTTTGTAGATTCACTTATGCTAATTATCAGAAATACACCATCAAAATTATTGTAAAAAATGCATAACAAAAGCAAGAACTTGTGATATATATATATATCTTAACATAAGTAACATGAAGGACGAATGCAAATGCGATATCGTTGAAATTATATATTTTGTCATGAAACTACATGTTTGTCGTTAAATTATTATGTTTGTCGTGTTTTATGAATATTTTGTTGTGATTTTCTTGATTTCTGTCATTCCTTACTTCAAATTGATCGTTCAACATTAATCGTGAATCGTTAATCGTGCTCGGCCGATAAACGACAACCGAGGATTAGAGTAAAGATTGATGAGAGTCCGAACGCCAAAGATAGTTTCTTGATACTGTACAGGTTAGAGACTGGTTGACTATGCTGTTGGAGACTGGTTAAATACTTTTGAAGGCTGGTTTTATAGACTTGTTTAAATAAATTTAGACCCTCATATTTCTAGTAACAACCATGAAGAATTGGCTGGTGCTTGTACAAAGTTTAAACGGATAGTAAAATTGAGCGTGGGATCGTTTAGAATATATTAGATACGCAGTACATACTATGCGTGGTACGCTATCTTGTGGTAGAGATAAAAAGCCATCTTATCACTAGCGCAGTCTATGAGAGGGATTTGGAAATATAATAATTCCATTACCAAATGTTTATTAATCAAATAAAAGCTACAGGATTCTATAGATTAGTTTTTGGATTGCAGGATTATTTCCGAAACATTAGGGTCTTAGTGCTATGCAGGGAGATAGATTGTTTCTTTTGCACTTAACTCAAAGTCAGCGCAATAGGAAAAGCAATTTCCTTTCTTCTATTTTTGCAAATCCCAAAATTTTGACCCATCCATTTTTTTACGACTTTCACCACCACATGTGCGAACTTTAAAATGTTTGATTGGAGTGATTGCTTTGAAAAGTCGTTTACACCCAAACTCATTCTCTTGGAATTAATGTCTAGTGTACGGTCATTGACGAACCTTTCTCCAGATGTTTGGATAAATATTGCTAGCAATTTCTGCAGCTTTAGATCCTGATACGAAGTTATAAAATGAAATTACCTGAATTCGCATCTCAATTTTTGTTTATATAATCCAAGTAAAGAGTACGAACAATTTCGATACGAATCAATAGAGCCCAGCCCAACCATAAATTGGTATTCATAATTATTGGTGTATAATAGTGAAATTAAAGTTATTTCCAAACAAAGAAATAAATTTTAAGTATGAAAAAAGGCCATTATTTTTTCGTAATTCTTTCTCAACTTTATTATTTCAAAGAAAAAAAACTCACGGAATGCAACCAAAATGAGGAAGGCTTATCAACCCGAAAGCAGTACTAAAAAGTTGATTATCTTCATTTCATGTTGCTCAGTGTAATAAATTATCTTTGAATAAATTTAAAAATTAAAGTTTAAAAAAAAAAAGAAGTGATTCGTTCACTATTTTCTTGTGTATATAAGTGAAGTTCAAAAATAAGGTTTTTCTAAGTTTTTTCATAGTACTTATTTTTCACTTGGGCGCCTATCTGTCTGTCTTGGGCATCAGTTAACAATGCCTGAAGTGACTCTGACTAAATTCAATATACGCTGTCAGTTCATATTCAGATGAGGGGAGCTTTTAGGCTACATCTGGTTAACATACCATAAAAAAAAAAGAGGGAGCATCTGTATAGAGTAAATTCAAAACGCTCTTGAGTATATAAAAAATAAAATATGTGAATTTAAATTTTTGATTCAGTCAAGTAACTATTGATACCCGGAATATTTTTAAAAAACTTGTGCAGAATGCTGAAAAATAATGTAGATATCGATCGTAGAATTTGAATATATGTTAAACACTTGAGATGATTTTGAATTGGATTATTGGATATGTTTGGTTGATCAATGAAGCCCACAGTAAAATGCCGTATGACCAGACTGGTGTTATTATAGCGGTGTACATAAATCTTTTGTTAGTCAGTGATAGTTGCAAACGACTATCTATCGTAGTAGTCGTAGTAATCGGTTCACTTCTTGTCTCTTAAATCTAGTGTAGAGATTCCAAGAAAAGACTTAACTATCGTACATTGTTTACCACAGCGAGAATTTTATTGTTGAAAATGACAGGTGTAGGATACAACGTGGGAGGGTGAAAGTTTCAACTTTTAGTATCCATTTGTTGCAGTACGGATCGAGGTCATATAAATGGGCTTGGAGATTGCGCGAAGTTATGACGGGATCTATATGAACGGATAGAGCAGAAAAGAGTATAAAGTTTTTTCTGGATTACTGGGTATACCTGCACTGGGTACGACAAAATGAATGGTGCCTAAGACGCTTCCTTGCGGGACTTGTCACTTTTACAGGGCATAGCTTTGGCTGACTCGTCAGTCAAGTAAGAATGAAGGATAAGGTAAAAAGTAATAGAAAGTTGTCTTTAAGCTTCCACAGTAGCCCATGATACCAAATTCCATCAAAATCTGGGACAATGTAAAGAAAAGCCTCCGAGCAATCATACTGTTTCCACTCAAAGGAGAAAGTGATGACATCTACAACGCAGTGGCACCAGTACTTTAAAATGAAATTGAAATGTTTTACATAAAATGACAGCAAGTTATATTATTATTGATATTAATTATCATACAGTGTCTAAAATACACTATAATTATCATACAGTGTCTAAATTACACTATAATTTATTTATTTCCACATTTCGCTGTTTTCTTTTGTTTATATGACGAGAAATGATTGATGATAATTTGAAACAATATTTTGTTGGTTAACAAAATTTCCATGGTTTGGTGCGATTTATTTTCAATCAATTTTGATAATTAGTGCACACGATCAGTTTTTGGGATAAAACCGTGATGCCACTGTGTATAGGAATGAAATGTGTATGATAGGATTGGATGTTAGTGGAAGGGGTGTGGTGTTATGGTAGAGCAAGCAGATGTTGTCCAGCATAGTCCAGCCAAGGGGGTCAGTACTACATGGCTAATGTATATTCCATTAGGTATATACTGGGACTACTGGCTACTAGTATACCAGAGAGGCAGGCAACTGTGAGCGTCCCACAGTCAGCCACCGCTCCCACATACACACAAACACACACACATACATATACATACATACATAACCACTTCTACATTGCTGGGCCCTCCTCCACAGTACTACCACCATGATAAATAACAGTTTTTGAAATGAGATGTGCTGTGGATGAAGTTGGGGCAAACGGGTGTTGGGCCAGTACGCAGAGCCGTGTACGCTTTTGCTGGAACTGGGACTCATACTCAATTCAATCCCTCACACTTAGCTGAATGTTAGTGATGCTTGTTCTGTTATTAAGGGTTGAACTTATATTTAATTTAATCTCTTAAAAATAAAACCAAAGGGTGTGGGGTGTGTAAAAAGCTAATTGTTTAAATTAGTTGTTCCTTTTTTTTTAATAGCCAGAAGTTTAATGGTTTATTGTATTTAATTTCTTTATTAATATTTTACGCTCAATGAAAACGCTATTTATACGCTGACTGTTTTGTTAAATTTTTTAATAATACCGGTGGAAATAAGTTTTTGTAAACAACAGTATTCGCCAGCACTTCCCATAGATTTTGGTGTAAAGAAAATATTTCAAAAAAGCTCAAACTTCAAATTCCGTTTAGATACTGCAATCATACACAATTTCGGTCAAAATCCATCAAGGGAGAATTAATTAAAACACTTCTTTTTTTTACCGCGATTTTGTTAAAATGTTTTTTTTGGGTATGTATCTCCCTACCACTAACCCTTACAGAAGGCAGTTTAAGCAGAAATATATGTTTAGTGAGGGAGTAGTACAGCCGTTCGCATAAAGAGGGTGCCTGATCGACAATTTATTTTCTGCTATTAACCAACTGTCCTTCAAATTAGTCAGCATCTTGAGTATCAAAAAACTTGACCCCCCCCAGCCCATCCCGTATGCTGTTGCAATCGAGAAATGGACGGCATTGCACTTCTAGATGGAAGTTCCCCGCCAATTCATTCTCATTCAACTCTTATTCAAACGCCATTAGAGCAACCGTCAACGTTCAATGTCCATCGTTCTCATGCCGTCACTCTGCCTAGTCAGTCTGTCCCTCTCTTCTTCTTACGCTACCATACTCTCACCGTAAATTACATTGAATGTAATGTCCTTACAGTGCTTATTACTTCATACACTATAAAACTGTGTTCGGTAAATCTAACTTATGCCAACCTAAGTTTTCTCTTCCGTCCAAACTTCAAAACATTCTAAGGGTTGTGAAGTTAGGCTTAATCTTAAACTACCGTTACAAGTTATGCTGGGAGGTGGCAGAATGCTCTGCTAATCAGAATAGTCACATTCAGGTAGTTGTTTAAAGTACAAATTTCAAGTACTTTCCAAGAGAAAGTAATAAAATATAAGAGAAAGTTAAGTATAATAAATCCATTTTCTCCCATTTTTTAAACAAAAACCCATCAAAAAACGAATGGAAGTAAGCTATGATTATTGACTTATATTGGCAAATAGTGAAATGAAATAAAAAATGATGTATATGAAGGAAAAGTCACGATCAAACTAGGGAGTCACGAGTCAGAGAATACCAAGTGTTGTGACGAGGGCACTGAACGAAAAGTACCGTCATTGACTTGGTTGGGTTGTTTAGTGAATGGATGAGTAAGAAGGGTGTGGGAGTGGTTATGGCTTGGTTGGAGGTTGCTATTATACCACTAGAACACAGACAGACAGACAGAGAGACACTAGATGGAAATGTATAAATTTTCCACACCAAAACCAGAAAGAGCTTTCTCCTTGCCCGGGTATATAATAGAAAATACTCTGTATACACACAATAGAGGATGACATTCTAGTTATTCCACTATCTCTCTTGTACAACTCTAACGATATTTGATCTAGTTTAGTTTAATTGAATTCAAGGCCATCTAAGATAGAATACTATTTTCTACAAATTTGTCAAACAATTTCAAATAATAAATATAGATAACAATAACAGTTATTCTTCATTGTTCAAAATGTGAAACAATTTTTGGTCCATAATTGGAAGTTTATGCTAAAGGCTGCTAAATAAATGCCCTAAATATTTCACTGGAACTTTACCACTAATCATTTGCAACAATGCGGAACGTTCAGCTTTTACTTAAACACCATTCATATATTAATATTCGCCCCATTCATTTCTGTCCGGGAAATGCTTCAGCCGCCTCTTATTACTTCTTGGTTGTCCAATTGTTATGGAACCAATCACCAACACATTCGCGCTAAAAACCAGACTCAGTAGTTTCCATTAGCAGCCGCATCGAGGCTGGAGCCTTCAAGCGCATGTCAGCTACGCATTACCTCTCCATACTTCATATTTTCGTAACCGGCTCAAAACTATTTTCTTTAAACTTGGTATACTGTCTGCCCAGGCATAAACTTCTCCTTTCATTTTTCTGGGCAATTTTTTGTTGACAACGTTCGTTACTATGTGTTGGTGAATGAGCTTCCATTTCGACAGAAGCTGTTCAAGAGGTAGGAGAAATTGAGAATAAAATGCTGGATATCTGACCGCTTTATCATAAGCATTCCAAATAAATTTTAAAGAATAAAGATGAGTTGTCAAAGAAACTATGAAATGCCCAGTGTAATACCCAGAACAATTTTGACGACTTAACAAGTTTCTATATCAATTTTGAAAGACTCACCAAGTTAGAACCACACTAGCTAATTATACTCCGTTAGAACAAACAAGAGTTATAACGATCCATGTCTCTCTTTAAGGGACTAACATCAACCAGCTGTTCGTTCGATCAGTCTACCCTACATCCCTCTTCTCTCTCCTTACTCAGTAAATCAAAAAAATATAAATTCTGCAGTGACAGTTTGTATATTCATCACACCTTTGTATCCGTCACATTCAGCATTTAATTATCATGCCTTAGCATTACTCTTTTCTTCTTCCAACACCTGGAGGACGCCTATATAAAGTCTTATATATAAATAATGAAACGATTTGAAAAAGACTTCCTGAACTGGTTAAAAACTGGCCAGTTCTTGACTGCAATTCTTGGTTTAATTTCCAGTGGCACACATGATTCATTTCGGATGAAGAATGCTCCTTCAAAATAGAAAGGCGATGATCACTGCCACAAACTAGGAGCATGTAGGATAGCACCAGTTCATTTTCTATCCCTATTTCTATGCTTATTAAGGTCCAAAGAAATAAAAATTGTTTTTCTTCTTAAAAACAAAAAAAGGATCTAAATAAGCTTAAGACTTGCAAGCTTCAGAAAGGACCTGTTACAGTCGTTCAAGAAATTTCTGCTTTTGAAATGACAAACCACCTATTTATTTAATCAAAAGTAGCGATACCCAAAGATCCCGAAAGTAAGCATTGGCATATGAGATCTCAAGTGTTTTCAGCTGTTGCAGATGGACTAGAATTTCAGTTGCAAATTTTTAAAGTTCGCACATCAATATCATTTAATTAAAATAGTGCATTGGAGACAAATTTTTTTTTTTGGTAACTCCAAGCAAGCATTCATTACTAGCAAAATAATAGTTAATTACTAGGATTCACTAATTGGTTTTTAAGGATTTGATGATAAATTTATTTCAACTAGTCATCTTCCAGTTTGTTAAAAGTGTTCAGCTTATTGCTAATTTATGGGAAACTCTATCAATGAATAGGTAAGCTTAGTTTATATATTTAACAGTTAAGTTTATATAAATTATGCCTCTCTTCATTGGTCCCGAATTTAATGATGTTGGTTAATTGACTTATTGATAAATAAGTTGCTTATTGACAGTTAAAATGCTGTTTAGGAAAACAAATGTGGCGGACAATGAGAATCTTGCTATGGCTTTCCAGATCTTTCTTAGGAACCTAGTTGATACTATTTTTTTTTTTTTAGTTTTATGTGATACAGAAACAATTATCCGTTGATTTCATGGAGACAGATCATCTTATTATTAGAAGATCAAAATTTTCGTCTGCGCTAAAGAGGGTAGTCTGCTTTCATTAACTTTATTGCCCAGTTTATTCAAGTTTTGAAAATTAGATGGATTAAGGGGCAAGTACTTGATTTCTTTCTTTAGGGTACCTTGTGGAAGGCTTTGGATAACTTGGTACGTCTTCACAGATAGATAATAATCATTATAATTTCTGCTATTATAGAAATTTATCCATTACATTTCAGCTTGCAATAATTTATGCAAATGATTTGTCCTTTCTTTTTTTTTTCTATATTTTAAGACCAGAAATTCTTTACTAATTTTTCAAAAAAGGTAGTAGTGAAATTTTATGCATAAGGTTAATATGTAATGAACTAAATTCTTACATTTATAAAATATGCGTGTATGTGAACATTAAGTTTGAAATAGCTGACATATTGCTGTTACTCTAAACTATGAGCCTGTTTATATGTTTTATATAATATATATGTCTATATATGTATAGAAGTTGTCTCTCTGGATTGTTGGTTATTAAAGTGTATTTGAGTGTAAGACATTATGGCACTTTGTATGTATATCTGTGTCACTATGACAGCATATTGTATCTTTCATTATATATATATATATATATATAATGCTATATGTTATCGTAATACAATAGGACATAATGTTGATGATATACATTCCCTCTTAAGCAGTATCAAAGGGTTCGTAACATCCATTATTATTGTGGTTTCGCTTAATTTATATTTTGGCTATTGTTCATTTGATTGCATTTCTTAATATGTTATCAAGATTTTAAAAACAACATCGTTAGGACTCCATATCCCTCCCTCCTAATAGTCAGTCAAATTCAAGCAATAATTAAGAATAAAAATATTAAATTATTATAAATTAATTGATTATATCTTATTAATTTGTTATTAATAACATTATATTGCTTTCCCATTATGCTTTAATGCTAATATGTTAATTAATATTAACATAAATTAATATGTTTGCCTATGTGCGCGCCTAATTTACTTGTATATGGCGCACTCCCATTAATGTCAATAATTCAATCGGTTTATTAATAGGGTTATTAAGATTTTATACATTTAAGTATCTACTCTTCATTTTGACATTTGTTTAATGTTTATTAATATTAATAATTGTTAATAATTGTTTGTATGTTATAATATTGTTTAGTATTAATATTGTTCAGTATGTATTATTAGAATATTTTACATAAATATCTATTGTTCTTGGAATTAGAAACAATTCAGTCTTCTATTCTGTATAAATTGGGAAAATTAGGGCACCTGAATTTTACTTTTGTCCTGTCAGAAAAATTAATAAAGATAAATTAACTAGTATTTTCCCGGGGCAGGTGTGTTTGGGCTTAGAACCAAACACTCGGAACCTATGGGCATGTTCCCAGCATCATCCAAGCGGAAATTCACGCTATTGGAAGGTGCATTCAGTTGCACCTCAATAGGGGATATCGGAATCAGGAGATAGTTATCCTATCCGATAGTCAGGCTGCCATTAAAGCACTGAACTCCTTTGTTTTCAGTTCTAAAATAGTATGGGAATGCCTAGGTAAGCGTAACGGCCTAGGCTGAAGAAATAAAGTCACCCTATTATGGGTGCCTGGAAAAGAAGGCACTGGTTCTCCTCTCTTGGGGCCAGAGCCCTTTTGCGGAGTCAGCGACCAGGTATTCTTAGAAGGAGGAGGTGGCGAAAAGAGCTCGTCTCTGGAACACTCCCCGGGACTGAGGCAGGCCAAGATCTGTCTGGAAGGCTGGGACGATCTGTCTGTCAGGAAAGATCGAAATGGCCTGCATCAGTCTGAGTAAGAACAAGATCCGTATCCTTACGGGATACACTTTTCTCGTATTTTATTATATTACTTTTTTCTTACTAAAAATAGTAATATAGGCCATACTAGACGACACCAATACGGAATTTTAAATATACAGACATAAATGGATTATTTTAATAAATGTTTCACAATGTTGAACTGAAATTTTCAACACTGATCGAATCCCATAATACTAAATAAATTCTAGTGACAGGGAAGAAATAAAAATTGACAATTCCATGGATTGAATGAATATGGAAACACCTACATATCTGTAGCCAACAGCATTTACTATTTCCATAATGTTACATAAAAAAAAATATTGTAAGGCTTCATTCTGCGTATTGTAGTTGCCTTTTGTGGGTGTGGTCTAATGGTTATATCCACTGCGATCTACATGATCTGTGGCAGCTGAATGTCTTAGATTTTGATGTCAAATTTGACAACAGGAAGATAAACTTGTGGGGAAATTTGCTGGCTCAGGGACATCTGAGGAAGCTGGGCCTAGAAGATGATGGCACGTGCTCATAGAAGATGGAGGAAACTCCGATTCATCTCCTCACAGACTGCTTAGCCGTCATTCAAAGGAAATTTAATAGCCTGGGTCGTTATCAGATAGGGGAAGGGAGATATCCACCCTAGAGCCCTCCAGGATTATGGGATTCCTTAGGGAGCTCAACCTCGAGAGGGTAAAGTGGATACAATAGATCCAATAGTCGGTCGCATTCCAGAACCCTCAAAAAAAAAAAAGCCAGTAATTTCTCTTTACTATGCACCAGCTAATATAATTACCTATTTTAGAAAGGAAAAATCTGCTCTGACCTGCTAATATCACTTCTTTTTACTTCATTTTACCAAATTTCAATTTAGAAGTTTTCTTCCAACTTGATTGTCCCTTAATAAATCATGATAGTACAGGACAGTTCCTTCGAATTGCATTTTTAAGAGTGAGAAACCAAACGTTTCTTCTTCGTCGCTAACTTTTCTCTAACTTGATTTTTCCTTCCAAAAAAAAAAAATAAAAGAAAGAAAGAAAAGAATAAGTGTTTCAAATAAAAGTGTTACATCTTTTTCAATTAATCTGGTGAATTTAATAAGGCTGAATAAAATTGTTCCAGTATTTTAACCGATGATTACCTTTAGATTGTGTAGGATTCCCTCCTTCAATATCCAAATATGGTATACCTAAACAGTTTTTGAAATTCTTCAGAATTTTAGAAAATTTAATTATTCACGTACTCCAACAGTGGATCTTTCTGGGAAGCAGAAAGACATATTTTCCTGTCTGAACTTTTAAATACGAACACAATTTTTCGTGCAATAAACCAGTAATGTGAGTTACAAGAATGCTCGTTTTTGATGGAATAGTAAATATGTCCCCTAACACGAATGTTAATTTAATTGCATGAATTAATAACCATTCTGCAAGAAAACTTTTCATAAAAAAAAAAAAAAAAATCACAACTTTAATTGTGCATTTAACCGTTTTTCATTCAATATAACAACTATTAAGCAAAAAAAAATCCGAGTAACAATTGCGATTATGAAACTGTTAGTCGTGTAAAGAAGGTGTACATTGAATAGTGCTAACTTAAATAAAAAAAATCGGGTTTAAAACACCGACACGATCTTCTCTTACTGTATTTAATCTATATACGTATAAAATTTCAGCATCCGTATGTTTGTGGCCGCAAAACTCGAAAAGTAGTCGATGGTTTGACTTGAAATTTTTACACAACGTTGCATTTCTATATAAGAGTGTTTATATTTACTTTTCACTCCGAAGTTCCCACGGAAACGGGAAATTCCTAGCGTTTCGCGAGGTTGGCAGAAATAAACAGACGCAGACGCGTTGAAATGGTGGCGCGCTCTCTGCCGAAGATATTCTGCACAGAATAAGTCAAGAAACACATGATAATGGCTTGGATTTCACGGAAGAAATGTACAATGAAGCGCTAATCATCATTGAGGATATTTGTCTTGCAATGTGTGGCAATTTAAAAGAAGAATTAGTACACAAGGTATTCCAAAACATCGAAACAATATCAAGATCACGCATGGTTAAGCGGAGGAGTCATTCTAGTGGCTAAAAATGTCGACGTACGCGATATGAACAACATTATTCTAAACAGAATCGCAGGTGAAACAGTGACATACAAATCCATTGACTCCGTGATGGACCAAAGTGAAGTAGTGAATTTTTCAGCGGAATTTCTTAATTCATTCGATTACCGGATTATCGCCACACATTCTAAATTTGAAAATTGGAGTGCCAATTATATTACTCCGAAATCTCTATCAGGCAAAGTTATGCAATGGTACGCGATTAGTAGTTAAAAAAAATGATGAATAATCTAATTGAAGCAACAATTCTCATTGGACCTCTTAAAGGTGAAGACGTACTTCTTCCACGAATACCACTTATTTCGACAGATATATGGCGTTCGAGTACAAATGAGGACAATGTGCAGTTAGAATTTAGAAAATGAATGCTTCTCTCATGGGATTCTCCCGAATGTCGCATGCTCCAGAGTCGGTGAACCATCTGATTTTTATGTTGCAGAAAAATGTAGTCCACTAGCTTTACAATAAAAAAAGACTTTCAGTTAAAAACATTTTTTCTTTCTTTCCTTTCAGTTCACAGCAACGCAAAGTAGTATATTAAGTTGAATGATATGTTTTCTTGCTGAATCTATGTTAACTATAATACTTCTATTTACTTCTCTAATAATTAAAATCAGACTGAGCCACAGCTAAGCGTGGCCGGGTTTAGCTAGTCCTATATATATAAAAATTCAGCATCCGTATGTTTGTGGCCGCAAAACTCAAAAAGTAGTCGATAGATTGACTTGAAATTTTTACACAACGTTACATTTCTATATAAGAGTGTTTATTTATACTTTTTATTCCGAACCCACGGAAACGGGAAATTCCGAGCTAAAATTTCGTTCAAACGGCCATATTGCGTATGCACTTGCTTCTTCAGCTATTGTTGCTACGTCGATGGAAGGAGGTAGAACAGCGCATTCAGCTCTTAAACTGTCATGACTTAAACCTGCACTTCACAGAAAACCCAACATGTAACATTTCTAAAACATCAGGAATGAGAAAGGGCGTGCAAAATCATTGTATGGGATGAGTGTACAATAGCTTATAAGAAGTCATTGGAAGCATTAGACCATACATTGAAAGACTTGCGAAATAATCAGGTTCCATTTGGTGGAGCATTGGTGTTATTAGCCGGTGACTTCAGGCAAACGCTTCCAGTGATACCTCGTTCAACACCCGCTGATGAATTGCATGCCTGCTTGAAATATTCAACTCTTTGGAGCACAGTAAAAAAAAATTCATTTAACAACGAATATGAGAGTTCAACTTCAAAACGATCCAACAGCTGCCATATTTTCAAGACAATTACTCGAACTCGGTAACGGCACTGCTCCTACAAATCCGGAAACGGGAAACATCACCTTTCCATCTAATTTCTGCAACATTTTACAATCAAAAGAAGAATGAGTAGACAGGGTATTCCAAAGCATCGAAACAAATTATCAAAATCACGCATGGTTAAACCTAAAAATCAGATTGAGCCACAGCGAAGCGTGGTCGGTTTAGCTAGTACAATTATAAAAAAAAAAATTTAACAGTTTTCTTTAAACTTGAAAATGTATTAATACATATTGTAGTCCAGAAGACAGTGCCAGTAATGTTGAACGAATAGAAACATTTGCAATATTACCAAGCAGATTCGTCAGAATTCTCTAGCTTCAAATTTGGAATTCTATCAATACTTCTAATGTATATTCCATATTGATTTTGGTACCATTGCATTGGTACTTTAGAGGAAAGTATAACGCTAGTTACAGTCCCAGGAAAATGCTACAAATAAAAGTAATAGGTATTTATGTGAGTAGATAGTATGCAAAGTTTAAAGAAAATAGCGTAAAACTGATCCGAAGACAGGGCTCTAAAGCAGATAGAGTGAGAGTGACACAAAAATTGAAAGTCTCACTCACTACTTAGGCCAGACTAGATTGGGAGACTCTTTTTAAATACAGCTGAGTTAATCGTACAGGGGGAGTCTTTCAACGGTTCATACAGCAGTCACACCGCGTCAGCAACCAACTACTGCCCTTCTCTTCACTCACTCTAAATCTCTCGCTACCTATTTCTATATTTGTATAAAGTCCTGGCAGTTTGTGTTGCTGTACTTGTTATACAGTGTTCAGCATTATTTCAAGTTTATTTATCTTTCTAACCCAATTCTTTCCTTCTCATCATACCCATTATACAGATGTGATGGTGGTAGATAAAGGGAATATCAAGTTTGAACTTCCTATGATTTTTTCGTTTTTGAAATATTTTCTTCACCATCTCAAACAACTTGTATTCTAGAGTTCTCAAAACATGTATTTCCTGTGAACAATTCAATTCCGAACATTTAACACGATCGTAATACTTCCTCTTATTTTCTCATGACCAGAGTAAACATCAATAACAATCAAGAGCAAACAATTAACATGTTGAAGCGCGCCTTAATTAAAAAAAAAAAGAAAAGAAGAAATAACTATCAAAGAATTGTTATTAAAAAAAAAGATTATGTGCAAAAATTTTGCTGGACTGCCTTTCTTCAATATTTTTTTCGTCTATTAACGGAAGTTGAAATGTCCTATAGTGGTTATTATATTACAAATATCTTCTTATTAACAATATTAATTTCCGTAAGATTGTAAATACAGACTGAAATAAATTCTTTTAAGAGTCAAACATGTAATTATATTTAAGAAGCAAGATAATTTATTTATAAATTTAAAGTAGATACATAATTTGTATATATTTATTTTTTTCACAAACTACTGAATATCTATAATTTTTAATTGGAGCATAAAAACTATCTCCTTCCGGTGCTTTAGATTTATACTATTGATAAAGTAAAATGTTTAATCCAGATTTTTGTATGCACAAAATTTAATTAAAATGTAAATATTTTTAACTATTTCTGTACGTATGGTGGCGAGCGGAAAAAATGCTTAGACATTTTAAGACATCCAAATATACAGTTTTATTTCAGAAATATGTTATATTTTAATGTCAATTGCTATTAAATTGTGAAATGTTGTCAATTTCAATAACATTATGGAAATAGTAAATGCTATTGGCTACAAATATCTAGGTGTTTGCATATTCAATCCGTGGAATTGACAATTTTATCAATTTCTTCCCTGCCACTGGAATTTATTTAGTATTATGGAATTTGATCAGTGTTGAACATTTCAGTTCAACATTGTGAATCATCTATTAAAATAATCTATTTATGTCTATATATTTAAAATTCCGTATTGGTGTCGTCTAGTATGGCCTATATTACTATTTTTAGTTCAGTATAAGTACTATTTGTCTCGATTGTACTTTCATTTTTAATTCACTGTCATTCGTTCACCGGAAAATCATGAAAAAGAAGGCCTCTTAATTTTACAGTTTATATTGCATGTAGAAATCTACACAGTTCTGGCATTGTATATAGTACAGGAGTCATCTAATCTAATCTAATCTAAAACCCGGGACCACCAAAGAGGAGCATTTAGACCATGGCTGGCCCCACTTCAGCTCTGAATCGTTAAAAAACGCCTGGGCTGAGGCGAGTGAAATTTCTAATCCCGCTTTCGGCTCCAGAATATGGGCACCAAATTTCAAGGAATCATCTGCGAACATAATGCACTCACTTTCCAAAAAGGTGAAACGATGTCTCTCACCGTTATTTTTGGCTGGATTTTCTGCAAAGTGGGTCCTCAAAGAGATCCATATTATGCAGATGATTCCTTAAAAGGCAATTCCCTGTAATTCTCCTTAGTTCCACTTCTATTCTCCTAGGAGATAGGTGGTGCGAGTCTTTAAGGGGTCTCCAAGAAAATCATAGAATGTCTCAGCCCCGAAATAGTGCAGGAATAAGACTTGATTGCAGTTATGAAGAGCAATCTGTTTCACGTGATGATGATGATGCAACTTTGCATGAGACTAGCCATTAGGTCTGAAATTATCCAATCACTGGGTTGAACAGAATTAATTTCATATTTATGTAAGGAGACATCACGCCACACGAGACTTATTAGAGTTGTCTTATGATAATGTTGCAGAGAAGGCACACCAAAATATGTCGCAGCAATGCGTCACGACAGTTCATTAAATCTAAGGCAGGGACACATATCTCTCTACCACAAACAGTTAAGATTCTGGTTGTTGCAGATAAAGTGGATCCATCTTTATACTTGTGTCCTTGTGGATCCTTGTGATCCACAGTGTAAAGTCCTTGCAGTATACACAATGTTTAGTCAGTGTACCTTTTACTTAATTGATGTTCTCGGTTCAGCACTACAAAAACACTACTACACTTAGGTGTTCGATGTTTATATATTTCCATTACGTATGTAGTTTTAGCCCTCTGACAAACATTGTCCATTGCTTTACCTTTAAAATATCTTAAAACTTTGGTCGCAACTCCCCATGAACCAAGCCTTGCCAGATAGTGTTTTTTTTTTATTGGATGTGGGCATGTGGTAAGCACGCTCTGGTTCCCCCATGCATTTAGCATTGGCGTTCACAACCAAGTTGCGCTACTAACCACATACTATGCTAACACCTCCTTTGCCTACCTCGGAATCAACCTCTGCATTCTCACGCCGGTCTGCCTTTCTTTGTTTTTCAATTAAAGAATGTATTATTTTGTATTGATATTTATAATAAAACATTATTATTATTATTATTATTATTAATTGCTAATGTGTTGATTCCTGTCTCATTCTTTGTAAAACGTTATTTCTTCTATTAGGTACTTATAAGTAAAACGGTATCTGAATGTATGTCTCAATCAATAACCTAAAAGGAAAAAAAATCTGGTGTGAAACACTCACACAACTTTGTCTTACTCCTGTTCTTAAAATTAAAAAATTGACAAATGTATAGTTTGTGTACCAAATATAACGAAATTCGTCGAAAACTGAAAATGCTGTTCAGTAAAAGCGCATCTTCGGCTTATTAATTTTCTTGAAACTTGGAATGTTGGCTATCTATTTATTTCTTAATTAATTTTGTTTGATGATAGGATTGTATAATCAACTATGATACCACTTTAGAGGAAGCTGTAACCCCACCCCTTCATTAAAATTGCCCTTAAATGAATTTTTCCAGGAAAACGTCTTAAATAAAAGATGTAGATCTTTGCATTTTTAGTTTATATACGAAGTTTCAAGAAAATTGTCTGACCCATTTCTGAGAAAATCGCGAAGAAACTGAAGAAATCCTTTAGTAAAATGTTAAAACAAACGCACTTCCGGGTATCTGATTTTTTCAAACCTCAGAATTTCAACAACATATTTAATTTTAATTAACATTATTTAGATGACAGAATTGTCTAATAAACTGAAATAGCAGTTAATATGAAAAGTTGTAGCTCATATTTGTATTTGTATTTGTATTTGATACTCCAAGTTTAAAGAAAATCGTCAGAGCCATTTTTACAAAAATCGTAAAAACATAAAATAACCAACTAGTAAAGTGGTACTTTCAAGGTTGAACAATTTTAACGCACCGTCGCATCCTATGGTGGATACCTAAACGTAATATCAAGTTTCAACTTTCTACGGTTTTTCGTTTTGAGCTATGAAGTTCACATACATACCATACACACACACACACACACACACACACACACGCACGCAGACCATTTGCTAAAAACTACTTTTTTAGACTCAGAGGACCTCAAAACGGATATTTCCGGTGAAAACTCGATATCGAAAATTTGACACGATTACAATACTTCCTCTTAAGAGGAGTAAGAGAAAGTAAAATATATTTCACAATTATTGTGTAGAATATCAAGTTTGTTTTATTGTGTAGAATAATCAAGTTACATTGAAACAAAAATTATCTCTTTTGTTTGTTTTAAAATTAATTTCTCCGACACAAAATTTTGGAAAAAAAATAGTAGGCTGACAAAATAATTGGAATAACTCGTGTATACGTACTAAGTAAATGTCTTTAATCCAGTACAAAGTATATTGATGGTAAAACATGGGGCTGTTCGCCAAGTAACCCTGAATTGGGGTGCACACCATGATGGTGAGACCTATGATCAGTGCGGTGGCTTTGGGCTTGTGAGGCCAAGTTTAGGCAGTACCAAGAAAACTCTTGGGGGTGTAAGACGTCGCCTTGCATGTTTATCCATGACGGGAGCAAAGTTGAACAGCCCCACAGCCGGGATTGAGGTTATTCTTACAATCTCACAGCTCTTCATTTTGTGGTCGCCTAACTGAAGTATAGTTGATAAATGGCCGTTATATAAAATGGTTGAACATCGTTTTTTTGCTATTTAAAAAAAAAGTATTATAGGGCTTCTATCTGAGATTGTAGTTGCCTATTGTGGGTGTGGGCTAATGGCTATATCCGCTGCGATCTACATGATCTGTGGCAGCTGAATGTCTTAGATTTTGATTTAAAATTTGACAAAAGGAAGATAAACATGTGGGGAATTCACTAATCTAAAAAAACTGAACACTTCAACAGATATAGCGCCAGGCCTTTTTGTAGAAGAGGCTATGACTAAGAGCTATGAGGCTAATATTGAGAGATCCAACAGTCATAGGCCTCCTCTATAACAGCCTTCTCAAATGTCCACGGTATGGAACTGTTGTTTGCATTGTTCAGACTATGATGTATACAGAGACGCCAAAATTCATATCCATTGAGCGAGTCGTATCCTCATCGATCATGCCCTGACGGTAATTTTGCCTCTCTCTCTTTCTCTTACTCTCTCTCCCACATGAGAACAGTTAAGAGTTTTGTTATAGAATTTTAATTAAAATATTTGCGCATAAAATGTTGTTTCCGCCTTGTGTTTTTGAATTTATTGAATTGTCCTATATACTGTAGTAGTTATATTCTTTATTTGTTGGAATATGTTCGTATGGAGGCGAATGATTAGGATTATATAAGGAAGTTTTAGGTTTTTGGTGTTATGCTTGAAATTGGGCCAGCTTTAAAACTATAAAAATTCCAAAAAGGTAAGGATTTTATATGTCATTGGTGAGTTCCGCTTCTTTTTTTTTGTGAGTTGTGGGTTTTCGGAAACACTGTATAAAGTTCTCTAAGAAAGGGTTTTTCGCTCCTTGTCTCAAGGGAGGGGGAATATAGAAGGGAAGGGATTCGTTGTTGGGAGTGTGGAAAAATGAGGTTGAGATACTTTTACTTCTTGCAGTGTGAGTGAGGTTAGCGGCGGGTGCTGTAGAAGAGGAGCTGCTGCAGGGAAAGGTCCGTTTCCCACCCACCACCTGATAAATGTCCCACTGAGAATACAATTAAAAAAGGCTGTGCCCCCCCCCATCTTATTGTCCCCAACAACATAGCCACCACTAATTATTGTTATCATTGTTGTTGGGCTGCTGCCTTCCCCCCCTCCATAGAACAATACCAGCCAAACTTCCCGCTCTTTCACTCCCGCTCCTACCACTGAATAACCGCATACACTACAACATCTCTCTCTCTCTCTCTCTCTCTCATATTATGCCATCCCCTCTCCCGTGTATATAAATCACTGACCTGTTTCCATTCGCCATTGCGTCCGCCCATTCTTCCCCGAGACTTTTAGCCCCCCATCATTCCCACCCCCTACTTAACCAACACCTAGTATCCTTCTATTGTTTGAAAAATCTTGTCCCACCAACACATTATTATCATTGCTCTGTTGGTAGAAAGCACAATGGTGAGGGGAGATGTAGTAAAAAAAAAAAAAGGTATGCTCTATAGAAGTTTCCCTACAGTGTCTCTGGGCAGGCACACCTCGATGGTAAGGCCAGTTCTGATAGTTTCAGGAGGGTGGGAAAAAAGCTGACATCCGAGTAAGCAGAAGAGGAAGTTCCGCGTAATGTGTTAATTTACTGCTGTCATATCTTTTTTTTTTTCTTTTTTACTAAAAATACAATGAAAAATTGGTCAATGTTTGTTACTTTTCTTTTGTCCTAATTTTCAAATTAAAAATTAAAAAAGTTGTAAATCCACATGAAAAAACTAATTAATCCAAATAACAATTTGTATTTAATTTGTTATAAATTAATTGTTTGAAAGAAGCAATGTTTAAAAAAAAAAAACAATTACACTGGGGGAGAAAATTATAGGAACTTATGGCAGCTTTATAATTACGCTATTATGGGAACGGGTGCTGGTGAAATGGTTATGAGCATGGGCCCGTAATTCGGAGGTCCCCAGTTTAAGTCCCGCGTGTAACTGTGCTAAATTTTATATTCGTTTAAAAAAAAAGTTAATAGTGAAGTAGGTGCTTCCGCTCCCGTCCACACACACCTAATTTAGTAGTTGGACGTTATAAGCCCGCTGAAAAAATAGGCAATACTTTATTTTCATTACGCTTTTATGCCAATATACTTTCATAACAAAAAAATTTTTTTTTACTTTACAATAATTGTTAATTCAAACAGTTCAGCGCACTTGCAATTGTTTACAAAGTCATTCTGCAAGTATCCAAATAAAATAAATAATTCAACTGGGACAATTTGTTGGGTTGTAGCCAATAGTTCAATTGTCTTCTTATTCATGATTTCCCAGAGCCTCAGTCTTCCCAGTTTGTCGAGTCACAATTTAAATTGTATAAAGAAAAAATTTTCATAATTAAAGATTCTAGAGTGCACTAATGATAATATATGTATATTTTAAGTTTAAGCAAACTTTGCCTGTTTCCGTAACTTTTTTTTATAATTTAGCTTTAAGTGAGGGAACGAATGATTCATTAAGCGGTACACTTAATAATAGGGTGGTTTATGTTTCACTCCATTAATTATAAAACATTCCACTCAGATCAGATTCTCAAAAATCTCAGTTGGACTGAGCCTTTTTGCGACATTTCAGAATTTTTGTTATTGCAATCAGTAACACACTGGTAGTTAAGATTATGTTAATGCAAGGAGGATTTATTCCTCAAAAATTCTCTACTTTTGTTAATAAATTCATTGAGGAATGTAAAAAGATATCCTACCGAACTATTGTTACTTGAATGCTAGTTAATTTATTCTCATTATGTCTTGAACTTCGGCGTAATGGTAGTGTAATGACATAGCAATGTCAAACCTTCACAACATATAACAAAAAGAAAGAATAATCTATAACTAGTGGTCCAGCCGGCCGCTGTCTTCAAGACAAGGGCCGCGGCCAAACAAAAACCCTTTTCAATACAAGGGTCAATACATTACATCAAAGACAAGCACCAATAAAGCTGGCCACTGGCCTAAATCACTGGTCACCGACCTAACCAAGGTCGCACGCTACGAGAGATGTCTTAGTATGAGTATTTACTTACACACTTGACAGTGTGTGAGTAAGACTAATATAAACTTCGCCCCACTGGAAGAGGGGATCATTATATCATTCATCATTATACGAGTAGCCACATCATTATATCAGTATCATTTTACAGCAGCAGTTATACTTGAGTTCCGAGCGCGTCCCTATACAAGGTTTAACTTATAATTATTTTCATAGTTGTGCATATTAGTTTATTTATTATAATCATTTTAAATTATTTGTTATTTAACTCTTAAAATTATTTATTTACATTTATCAAATCATATTAATTGTAGTTACCATTAGGCTCATTCAAATTATTGTTAAAATATATTCTATTTTTATAAATTCAGTGTTAGTAATTCAAGCAATAACTCTCTAAACTAACTTCCGCCTAATAAATCCCTCTTCAAGACATCTAACTTCGTACCTCAGGAATCACGACAATTGATTCCACTACAGTAGTAATTGAAATTGTGGGTCACAAAACCAAAGCTTCGGAGACTTAGAAATTCCATAGTTGCTTCATTGTGTGTTATGAATGTGAAAATGAGTATGTGCGTGAATGAGGAAGCTAGGCGTCCTGTTTGGGTGCAATAAACCGAAGTAGTTACACACATCAACTACCTCTGTAAGACCTTTATGTAGTATGTGAGTGTTTAAGGAATGTCAGTGTTTATATGTATTGCTAGTTTATATGTTATTGGTGAGATGAGTTGTTTAGTAGTGCGAGATAGTGTATGTGTAGCACGAGCGGTTAAACTGGCACTGATGTCTACTCGTAGAATGTCTGGTTCAGACTATCCTGAAAGAATGCCTTCAAATTGTATTTCATATCTTCCCCTGTGAGAAGAAGGGGTAGACATGCTATCAAGCTTCCTGTAACTGTATTCTTCTACCTGCGTGTACCCTTTTTTGCCAACGAGCTTGCATTTCCTTCATATCATAATTTTCTTTAAATAAAATAGATATAATTTCTTGCATCCATCACACAAGTCTGAGCTCCCACAGTGTTGCCATATGCATGAAGTAAATCCCCTTCTTCCTACAAGAAATATGCAAGCTAAATTTTTGTCACAGCAATCCACGAAGGACCGGATTTGCCAAACGGCGATATTTCAGAGTGCATTTGTTCGGTACGCCGCGGTTCCCTACGCCAATTATTTGAGAATTTTGCTACCACATTTGCTACTAATACTTATTAGCAGTGTACTTACTTTTTTTCACAATGCTGGTTGAACAAACACCATTTGAATCCAAGTCATTATCTTAGCCCGGGGAGAAATAGCAAAACTATTATCCCCAACTTATGCTTTATTATTAATGGTATTATTTCAATCTTTTATGTTAATTTAATCATTTAAATAATATATCACTAAATGAGTGATAGTCCAGAATATACTATATGCATTTAAAAATATTTAGGTCTGTTTGTTTTAACAAAAATGCATATCATAAAATTTTAGTGCCCTATTTAAAAACATTCTGGCATTAAATCCTACCAAGCGAAAAGTATGGCATAGAATAAAGATGGGAAGAGTGGGGACAATAATTAGTAATTTGGCTTTGTGCCCATTTCTAAGAGAAAGATAAACAAATTTGAACAATATTCCCAGTTGTTATTATGTACATGAGTATTATGGTATAATAGAGTTACTGTTTTTTTTTTTTTTTGTGTAACGCATCTATCGGAATGATATGAAAATTGAGAGAAAATATCTGTTCAATATGATTTAACTGATACTGAAGTTCTAAGTGGATTGAAGATCTGATTTGTTTTTTTTAAGTGCTGTAGTTCTGAACAATATTAAAAATAAATGTAAATTTGACACATATCCAAAGATTACACATATCGATAGATTAGTATCGTATAATCCTATTTAATAGCCAATATAGTACCAATAGATAGATAATCCCGGGAAAATTGATTTTTTGGGCGTTCTGGGGGAACAGTAGCGTTGTTATGCTTTCCTGTGAAATGTATTTGCTGTGTTGTGTTTGTGGTAGTAGTTGGTGTATGTAGCACGAGCGGTTTAGTAAAAGGGGCTTGTAAATATATAAGTTTAAGAGAGAAGTATCACAAAAATAAGAAAGTAGTCACCACTGCTAACAATAAATATATTCTAATAAAATAATAACTACAAGTTATTTGCAAAGATAGTATAAACTTATTAATATATTGTGGAACTGCACTGATTCTAAGATAGCGATTCCTGAAGTATTCTCTTGTGAAATGTCTAGCTCAGACTATATTGAAGAAATGTCTTCTAATTATTATTTCAAACCTTCCCCTGTGAGAAGAAGTGGTAGACATTGCTATCAAGGTTCATGAACTCTCCCAGTAACTGTACTTCTTCTACCTGGGTTACCCTTATTGCTAACAAGCTCGCATTTTTCTTCATAATTTTGATTTTTTTAAGAATAAATTAAATATATTTTTATATTTCTTGCATCCATCACACCTGTAAAATACCACTTCAGTGTTTAATACATGGATTTATCGTATTTATGCTTATTTAATGATTGTGTACATTTTAAACGACTAATGTTAATATTAATGTTACTTGCCTTAATTTTGAGTATAAAATCAGAAAACAATGTGCAATAATAACAGCAATCACAATACACAAGTCAGAGAGAATTTCTCTAAAAACAAAATTGAATATCTCAGCTAATATTCACGGATGTGGTGGTTGGTTCCGCAGAGCTTGAAAGCATCAGAGACATTTTCCGTGATAGCCTGCTTCATTTTGTGAAGGAATGTCTTCCAATTGTTATTTCAGATCTTCCTCTGTGAGAAGAAGGGGTAGACAATGCTATCAAGGTTCATGAACTCTTCCTGTAACTGTACTTCTTCTACCTGGGTTACCCTTTTTGCTAAGAGATGACCACAAAATGTCCCTGAACATATTCACGGATTTTTGTTTTCTCGTTCAATAACCTCTTTACATACGAAAACATAAAGAAGACATACAAAAACCTGTTTTAAGAATTCTTAACTAAGAATTCCAATTTGAAGTAAGAAAGTTGGTTTGTCGAAATATCTCTTATTCCTGCAACTAAAAAAAAAAAAAATTCTGGTGTGAAACAGTCACACAACCTTCTCTTACTTCAGTTTTCAAAATTGTAATTGACAAATTTTATAGTTAGTATAACAAATATAATGAAATTCGTCGAAAACTGAAAAAACTGTTTAGTAAAAGCGCACTTCCGGTTTACTAATTTTCTTGAAACTCGTAATTTTGGCCATCTATTTATTTCTAATTAGTTTTGTTTGGATGATAGAATTGTATAATCAACTATGATAGCACTTTAGAGGCAAACATAACCGTACCCGTTCCCCAAAAGCCCCCTTAAATGACTTCACCAGGCGAAATGTTTCAAATAAAAGTTGCATTTCCGGTCATCCGATTTTCTACAAACTCGGAATTTCAACAACACGTTTAATTCTAATTAATATATTGAGATTACATTTTATTAATTGTTTACAAATCATAATATGGACCAGCTCACCAAGAGCTTAACACATAGAGATTAGAGGTAAAATATGTTATTCACAAATCTTGATAGAGTCGCGGTTTCAGTCTTCTAGATTGAGTAGGTTCGCCTATGTTGTAGTGGGACGTTGATGATAGAGTGTGAAGTGTAAGGAAGAAGTTATCTGTTAATTTAGTCATGTGCGTGTGAATATCTGTAATGTCTAGTTCTCTGTGTATTTGTGTGTTTCTGGTGAACCAAACAATTCTTAAAGCAATTCGGAGTACTTTATTTTGAAATGTCTGAAATCTTTTCGTCATGTGTTGCTGGCAGTTATCCGGACTGGGCAAGAGTATTTCAACAGAGGTCTGAGAAGCGTCTTATAAAGAAACACTGTACAGGAGTGTTTGAGTGGTGTGTTTCTGTTTATAAGTGGATATAACTGTTTCAGTCGGCTGTATGCTTGTTGTAGTTTGTTATTAATGTGTATTCTGTAGCTTGTTGTAGTTTGTTGTTATTGTTGTTAATCTGTAAGTCAGTGATGATTTGGTCAATGTTGTCGTTAGTTGAGGCTATCATTGTGTCATCTGCGTATGTAGCTAAAGTCTCCAGGTGAGTCTTGTGTCAAGGATTACACCAAGATAGCGCACTCCTTGGCCCTTTGGTTACCAGGATATTTCCTGGTTGTTTAGTTTTAGTCGCCGAAGGCTTCATTTTGAAATCTCCGAAGAGAAAAAATTGTTGCTTCTATCTTAGTGGTGTTGAGACGTAATTTTCATTTTTGGAACCATTTTCTTATGATGTCTATAGTTGTCTGTAAGTCAGTGATGCTTTGGTCAATGTTGTCGTTAGTTGAGGCTATCATTGTGTCATCTGCATATGTAGCTAAAATGGCTGAAGTTGGTTCAGCTATGTCCGAACAGTAAAGATTAAAGAGTATAGGGCTGATGATTGCTCCTTGTGGTAGTCCCGCGAGAATTTGGCGACTAGTACTGTATGTGTTGTTGAGTCTTATCTCAAATGTTCTGTCTCTTAAAAAAGATTTTATGGTTTGAGTAATATAGTCAGGTGTGTCAGAGTTTGTAGAGTAGTCCTGAGTGCCAAACTGTGTCGAATGCAGCGGCTACGTCTAGAAATATCGCTGCAGTATATTTCCTTTTTTCAAAGTTGTGTACTATGTATTCTGTAATTCTCTTAATTTGATGTACTGTTTTCGTCTGAATCCGAATTGATGTGGTGGAATAGTGGAATTGAGATGATAGAATTGTATAATGAACCGAAATAGCATTTTAGAAGCAAACCTAACCCCACCCCTCCCCCAAAAGTGCCCTTAAATGAAGTTTTCTCTGAGAAATATTTTAAATAAAAGTTGTTGATGTTGTTGATGTATTTGTAGTAAAAACTGTTGAGTAAAATCTGGCGTACTTTAAAATTGTCACCTTATATATATATATATATTGGGAAATTCGGATGTATATCACTTAACTTTTCTACCAATAAGAAAATTGTTTTCATCGTTATTGAAGCCCCATGATAAGATTGCAGTGTTTGGAACTGCTTGCTTTATTTAAGTAAGTTATTGCTCTGAGTTTTTTCCTGCCGCAAAAAAAAAAAGAAACGAAGAAAATGAAAAGTTTATTTTTACTTAATAAAATGAGTATCTTTTTCTTCCCACTCGGTTTTTCCTTTTTTTTTTTTTTTTTGAAAGAGAGAAGGAAGGATGAACTTTTTCATCAAGAATATGCTTTTAGAAGCTTTCTTTTTTTTTTATTTGTTTTTTTTATTTCTATTTTCTATATTTAAATTGTAGGTTTAATATACATACCAGGGATCGGCTTTGGTTTTTTTTTTAACATTTCTTTTTTCGCCCTTATTTTTCTTTATTCCCTTTTGCTAGTGTAATAAGTAAGATTAGAACAGAAAAGAAATCCCTTTGGTATAGAAGCCGGGAGTCCCTTTCATGTGTAGTGAAGTTTAGGGAGAAGATTGGTGTGGTAGGGTGCAGCACGCGGGTAGTGACTTACTTTTTTCTTAGAAAATGAAGAGTAGGGTACCAGAACTACCAGCCCAAGGGAAAACTCTAATGCTCTACCAGATGTGATCAGTTTTTCTTTTTTCTTTATCACTTTTTTTTTTCTTTTTTCCTAGCGCCTTTTTCCTCTAAAGATAAGGCCGTCGTGCTAAGATAGGGACTTACTGCTGGCTGACAGCCATCACCACCACCCCCTCATACCTTCTTAAATATTCTACGTAGTTTGTGAAAAAAAAGAAGAAGCACCGTACCCATTTGTCTCTTTTACAATCATTTCTAACGGCTTTGTTTTTTACGTAAAAAAAAAAAGAACAAAGGGGTGTTTTCTTTATTGATGATCACTGCATCAACAGAGTAAAAGGTGATGTGAAACAATCACAAAATATTTTTACTTTCTCTTGCTTGGTATTAAGGGGAAATATTAAAATCTTTTGAGGTCATTAGAAATTTATGTATAAAAGTGTATGAATATTATATTTTTATAACAATGTTTAAATGTCCAATATTAAATTTCTCATACCAGCAAAATATAATTCAGATTATTTTCTTTGAATATCTTTCAGGTTTAATTTTATTATAAGAAAATGCTGTAAAATCAACATAAATAGATTTATTGCTTATATATAGTCGTGCTGACTTTGCTTAGTATTTTATTATGTGCTTATGAATAGGAACTTTGTTTCAAAATGCTTCTTTCTTCCTAAAACTAAGTTCTTTAAGATAAAAAAAATGGCAATAAAAATTTTAAAACTAAACTAAACAAATGGCTACTACAGCTGTGTAATAGTGCAAAACAGTGAATTCTCAATGGGCGATTAGTGGTAGTTGAGCAATATAATTGTCTGTAAGTCAGTGATGCTTTGGTCAATGTTGTCGTTAGTTGAGGCTATCATTGTGACATCTGCGTATGTAGCTAAAATGGCTGAAGAAGAACTCTACTTTAACCAATTAGGGACAGAATTGTATGGCTCCGCCAAATCTTGCAATGTTTAACTTATACAAACGTTCTTTGCTGAATATATATCCAACACCCTTCTTCCATCAATTTCTTAAGGTTTCCTAGATCCATGAATTAAACCATGGACAGAGAAAAATGTTGAAGAAAAACAGTACACTCACTGAACACTGATATATTAATTGAGAAAAGCAGAATACTTACAAGTTCTTTATAAGATTGATAGAGAGAGCAATAGCATGATAGAAATGAGAGACTGAATTGGCAAAATGTTAGTGATGTTTTCTTGAAGATTGTGTGTACAAGACTGAATTGAATACTCCTTTTTTTTGAGTCTAGTGAAATGTATTTGGTGACTTTGGATTTTTGTATATTTGTAGTAGTAGTTGGTGTAGCACAAGCGGTTTAGTAAAAGGGCTTGTGATAATTGGCCTTGTTTCTTGATATTCGCAACCAGAATTCATTTACTATCTGCTAGTCTCTATACTCTTTACAAATATGTATTTTTTTTTAAGATTCTAGTAGAATGAATGCAGATCGCTCACATATTAAAGGTGGTAGTAGTTACTAAGGAAGGGGTTATCATTCTTGCATGCAGTAGCGGATCCAAGTTGCAAATGGAATGCGACACGGCGATGGGAAGCCCGGCTACATATAACAGCGTAATCGCAATAAAGACCGCCAAATGATTTGACTATTCATGTGTTTCGGTCAAGTTTTTAAAACAAAATATGTACTTATATAATTTCTAGTTTTCCTATTTGCCTGTCTAGTATCAACTATTGAATATAAATTTTAAATTATATATTTTTGTCGGTATTATTAATAATAATAATAATGGAGATTATATTGAAAATATTTAAACTACTATTGTCAGGAGAGTGAGACAGGAGAGAGGGGATGCATGAGTGGGAAAAATCACCCACCAAACATAATCGGGAAATATTTTGTACGTTGAGAGTAGGTTTATATTTGATTCGGTAGCGGCTGGGTACTTTCCTGGCTTTGTATGACCTCCTCATCCTGGAGCTCTATATTTTGTGTGTGCTAGGTTTTGCTGCACAATTCTCACACACACCCATACTTGATACACACACACACACACACACACACACACACATACACACCACACCTACATAAAATGTATAGTAACCACACATATACGCAGCCAGTGGATGCCTCAATTTGCATAAACCCCCCTCTCTCATCTCTCTCAAAAACACACACACTCTCCCGACCTTACTTTATAAGGTTCTCTCTTACACTATGTAGATATGGCGTAGTATATGGTGGCAGGGGTAGGGGTAGATGTTGCTCTTCTACATATAGTGTACTCTCTCTGGTAGCCTCCAATGCACAAGACCTCGGCTATATTCATCCCCAATAAAGCTTTGTTATAATGCCAGTCTATTGTATAATTAGATGATATGTATTGTTCATATCACTGTTATGGTGTCATGATATTTATACATATATATATGCAGCAATACGATAATATTCCAAAATAGTTTTATTAATTATTTTAGTCAAGATATTATGTACAAATTTTTTGCATATTCCTAGATGATTTGTTGGGACATTCCCGAATTGTCGTTAGCCCTTACGAACAACTAAACTCACATTAAAATATTCCTTTTTACATCATTGGGCAGATCACATCACTGGCACTGAGTTTAAGAGAGCGATTCCTGAAGCAAGTGTTCTGGCTTGTATGTCCAAAACAGACTATTGAAGGAATGTCTCCTCACTATTGTTCAAATCCTTTCAAATAATGCCGGTATGTCTGGAGGGAGTTTTATTATTTTACCCTAACTGTTTCTTACCCCTTTGTCTCTTGGTTTGCATTGCCCTACATTGTAGTACCTGGCTCTATCCCCATCACTAAAATCACTTCACAATTATTTTACTAAACCATTTTCCAAAACTATTATTTTTCCATTTCGTTCTTCCACTACACTAGTTAGTCCTTATAGAAATAGAAATAGAATATATATATGCTTATAGAAAACTTCCTCTACTTCTACTTCCAAATCTCTTAGAAGTTGATGTTGGACGGATCTGCTTTAACTTGTGGTAAAGAGAGGTATGTTACGCCTTATGTGACATGGCGGATGACGTAGCAGTTCGGCGAATTGCCATATTTGTTTCTATTGCAAACAAGATATGCTGCAGTGTTTTGTCTTGAAGTCGGGTTTGTACACGTATAAAAATCTTTCACACATAAAAATGGGAAAGTCCCCTATATTGATCATGATTTCCCTATAATTATAGTTTCGTATTTCAATTTTTAATTTTGGAAAAATTCAAGAGCGTGTATTTACACTAGATTACTTTCTCTAACTGGTGTTTAGAAGTATCATAGCAAATTTTCGATATCGAATTTTCAAGGGAAATACTCGTTTCGAGATTCAAACTAGTGGTTTTTAGAAAATAGTTCAAAATTGACTTTCCATATGGGGCAAGTACCTGTGTCAAAATTCTTCAACCGGAAGTACCACCGGAAGTGAATAAAGATCCAATGGATTTTTACAGTTTTCTGCGATTTCCTCAAAAACGATTCTAACGATTATCTTTAAAACTCACTATATTAACTACCCATACAGAGAGCTACAATTTTTATTTTATACCTTCTCTAGGAAAATTCATTTAAGGGAGCTTTTTGAAAGAGAGCTGTGGTTATGTTTTCCATTAAAGTGCTTTCTTTAGTTTATTATACAATTCTGTAATTCTGTCATCTAATAATATTAATTAGTATTAAATATGTCAAATTGCTGAGTTTGAAGAAAATCGGTTGACCGGCAGTGCGTTTCTACTGAAGTTATTTCAGTTTTCTACGATTTTATCCATAAAAATATCGACGGATTTCATTAAGTTTTCTTACACTAACTCTGAATATAGGGATATATCACTCTTGCTGGGAACTTTATTCCGAAAAAGTTCATTTAATGACTTTTGTGCGTTGGGGGAATGTATGGTTTTCCCCAAAAAAGTCGTTTTTTTTTTTTTTTAGTTTATATTCTCCAATTGATATGAAATTGAAGACAAGCATTTAGTAAAAATTATATGTTTGAAGAAAATTCGTCACTTAAATCTGTGTGCGAACTGCAGAAAGAGAAAGTCGTGTGAGTGTTTCACATCAGATTTTTTTTTTATTTTTGTTTTCACCTCAATAGAATTTATTTGTTAATTTATAAGCTGGTGATAAAGAGAAGAACCATTTTTCAGCCAAGTCTGTTTATTATTTTCTTTTTCACAATGTAGTGATTTACAGATTTTTTTACATTTCTCCTAACGTTTCGGCACTAAACGTGCCATCCTCAGAGGAGTTCTACAATTTAGAAACATTGTTCACAAATTATTATATTAATACATGAATATATATATAAAATACATTGAATATAAATACAGATAACATTTTATTTTTATGTCCAAAAATTACTAACCATATTCATAATACTACATAAAAATGTTTCTAAATTGTAGAACTCCTCTGAGGATGGCACGTTTAGTGCCGAAACGTTAGGAGAAATGTAAAAAAATCTGTAAATCGCTACATTGTGAAAAAGAAAATAATAAACAGACTTGGCTGAAAAATGGTTCTTCTCTTTATCACCAGCTTATAAATAGACAACATTTCGGCCTTAAAAAATCAAAAAATTGAAAATTATTTGTTAAGTATAAATGTCTTTTCCTTTTAGAGGAGGGAACAAGAAAAATAATGAAAATTTATGTAAACCATTTCCCTCATTTCGACTAATTTATACATTTTCTTTTTTCATTCCTTATTCAGCAACTTTTCACTTGATGTAACAAAAAACAAAAAAATTACTATTTATTTATTCAGACCCTATATTTTCTGCGCTTTCTCCTCCTTGGGTTCATTATTTAGTATTTAAATTGTGTGCGAATACTTTTAGTTTTTTTTAGTTTTTTATTTGTTGAAGCTTTTTTATGTTTTGCTTACTTACTTAAATACTTGAGTCTTAGTGCTTATTTTACAACTAGCTAGTTATAACTTTTTTTAAAAAAGAGTTTAATTGAAATCAAACAAGTACTCAGCATTGTAAGAAAAATAATTTTAATTATATTTTTTTTAATTTACTTTTAATAAATAATAAAACGTATTTAATTAGATTGAAAAAAAAATAGATGATGTTATTTTTAATTTATTATATTACAAAAATATTCAATTTAATTCTGTATTCCCTCAGTGAATGTAGTAACGTTATTCACCTAATTTAAATAATCTATTTCATTTATATTTTTCTGTTCCAATTGGTAAAATGGATTACTTACATTACTGTATATAATTATGGACTATGTGCATAATATGCAATAAATCGTTATGATTACTTCTGTAAGTGGAATGTTCTGTCACTGTGTAACTGTGTCTGTCTGTCTATCTCTGTATGTGGCCAGCATAAATTAAAAAAGGAAAATTTACTTTAAGTATTATTATGGGACCTGGCAATAAGGAAGGTTTTGATAAAAATCGGGTCAATCGAAACTAACAGTTTACTGAATGGTTTTTTTCAGTTTTTACGGTTTTCCTGAAAATGGATTCAACAATTTCCATTAAACAACATGGTATATATTAACTAAACACATAACGAGCTACAATTTTTTATTTGTAACATTTTTTCCATTAAATTCATTTAAAGTTTTTTTTTTTTTTGTGTGAACGGGAGGTAATTGTTTTCTCTAAAGTGTCATTTCAATTTATTTTACAACTCTGTCATCTATATAATAAACTGCTGGACAAAAGTATTGCATAAAATTTCAAAATATTATAATTTGAAGTTGAAAGGTATTTTCGTATTTTTTTTTTTTTATGGATTCATGTTGTTGAACTCTAATCTAAAGGAAAAAAAGAACAACTACCAAAAATTTAAGAAAAACCTGGTTTTATTACACAGAATAAAAAATAAAGCTCAAAAAAAAAATCTGTAAAATTCAAAATTAAAATGATTCTTATTTATTATCACTTCTTCATTTTTTCTACAGTATTTAGTGATATCTCCTCTTGCTCTGATAACTGCATTCTTCAAAATAACTGCTGTACGTAGCTCCGTAAGAGTGCTAGGGGCAATCAGGCGAAGTCTGAGCCGTCTTACAATTGTATCACAAAGATGTTCTATTGGATTTAGGTCTGGACTTCTCGGTGGAGCAACCAAACGTCGAATCCCAACATCCTGTAGGTACTCAAGGGCAGCTCGAGCAGTGTAACATCTGGCATTGTCCTGCATAATTAGAAAATCATCACCTACTCTTTCAGAAATTGGCACAACATATCGCTGAAGAACCTCTTCGAGATACTTTCGGGCATTTAGCATCCCATTTTCCACGATATGTAAGTCTGTACGTCCGTCAAAACTTATGCATCCCCAAATCATAACCGCCTCCACCAAAAGCCTCTCTTGGAGAAATGTTAGCCTCTAGGCATATCTCTCACCTTGACGCCTCTAAACTCTCACCCTTCCACTTGGAGAATGTAGGGTGAATCTCGATTCATCTGTGAACAAAACACGTCTCCACTCCTCTATTGTCCAATTGACATGTTCTGGTGAATATTGTAGTCTGGCGACTCTATGTGCTATGGTGAGAAGAGGGCCAGTAGCGGTATCCTGGAAGCCAAGTTTGCTCCAAGACTGTCCTACTTGAAATATGGACATTACGGACATTCGCGTTCAAGTGACGTAATTGATTGCTAGTGACAAACTTGTTCCTTAACACATTCAGATGAATAAAACTCTCATCTGTCCGAGTTGTACTTCTGGGACGGCCCGCGGCAGGTCTTCGGGAGTATCTCCCAGCCTCCCTGTAGCGCGTTAACATTCTTGAAACAATGGATTGGTTCATTCCTAGTATCTGAACAATAATTGACTGCTGAACTCCTTCTTCATGCAATGTTACCACACGAACTGCTATTTCTTCAGAATAATTTCCTTCACGAGACATTTAATGTTTTAAAAAATTAAAACAATCTTTAAAAAAAAAAAAAACTAATAACAAAAACACTAAAGAAAACTTTGTAAGAGAGAGTAATTACTCAGAGGCAATGGAATGATGCACTGGGATGATTTGTGTTTACAAGGTATGAACGGATTATTCGTTATAAAAACATAAACAAATTGGTTTTATCCTGTTTTCCATTGGGACAGTGTTTATTTAAAATGAATCCATAAAAAAAAAAAAAAAGATTTTTGGAATTTTCTTATTGGGAATGCTTAGATTTGCTTGGGAATGCTAAATGTTTGAACTGGCCGCCCTATTATTATTATTATTACTACAACGGCTCAACAGTCCTAGCGGACCCAGGCCTCATCCACCCAGGCCCTCCATCTTCGGATTCCCAACATTGCTAGGTCATCCTGGACGTTATCTATCCACCGCAAGTGCGGTCTTGCTCTTCGTCGAGCACCACCTGGTCGTCCATAAAGGAGTTTTTTTGGCAGTCTTTCTTCGTCCATTCTTTCTATATGACCTATCCATCGGAGTCGAATCTTTCTTACAAGAGTGACGATATCTAGCTCTTTAAACAGCTGGTATAGCTCGTCATTCTTTCTTGCACGCCACTGTCCGTTTTCAATTCTTGGGCAAGTATTTTCCTTAAAACATTTCTGTCCCATATTCCAAGCAATTTAGCACTTTCTTTTGACAATACCCATGTCTCGCTAGCATATGTCACTACTGGTCTTATTACTGTCTTGTATAGCGTTATCTTGGCGTCACGTGATAGACATCTAAAACTCATAACTTTCGCCAGCGCAAAGAGACATCTATTGCCGGCTGCAAGTCTGGCTTTAATTTCTGGTTCGATTGCATTTGTGCTATTCACGATCGCTCCCAGATATTTAAAACTGTTGCCAGTAGGAAAATCTTTTCCATTGATACATACCATACCACTGCTGACTACTTGGTTCCTGGATGATTGCATTCACAAGGATTTCTCAATGTTAACTTGTAAATCAAGCCTCCTTGCTCTTCTTTCACATTCTTCCAGGGTTCCTTCTATCGCAGCTTTGGTACGTCCGCAAATGAGGATATCATCCGCGTAAACGAGATGCTGGGTCAGTCTGGTATAAATTGTATCATTTGGGTTGGTTTTAATTGCTCGAACTGCCCATTCTAATGCCAAGTTAAACATTATTGGAGCAACTGGATCACCTTGCCTTAAACCACAGGTTACATTGAAACACTCCGAGAGTGTCCACCCTATTCTGGACTATAATTCCATTAAAGGCAACTGCTGTGAAAAATTCAAAATTTTAAAGAATATATATCAACTTTCTATTGCATAAACTCTGCACTGAGGGAGAATCGTTGAGTATTTCACATCAGATTTGGCGGGGGGCGGGGTGGCTTATAAAATTGATTGCTTAAACAAAACCTTATACTGAAATGCAAATTTATGTACAGTTTTTTTTGGACTGTTGAGCTTCACAATCCAAAGCTTTATATAAGATACCCTTTCTCCATTTCCTGGTTGTTTTCTCTCTTTAGTGAAATGACGTCAACTAAGTAACCAAGGAGGCAAAGAGGTTTCTCTCCATTCTCTTGTTTGAAATCTCTTTTTGACTCCTTTTGCTATTTTGCACATCTCTTCCCACTTTCTCCTCCCCCACATTTTAACTGATTAATTCTTCTTGCAGCAGCAACTCTTTTGTTTTTAACCCTCTTTTTATTTCCTGCAGCCCTTTATTTTTCCTTTCTAGAAAGAGTTCTTCAAAAAAAAAAAAAAAAACCGTTTTCAACAATATAAACTTTACCCTTGTCTCATCACTCTGCCGCAACCCTCCTTTATTATTATTATCATCCTTCTCTCTTATTTTCCAGTCTTTTCTTGTCTTCCCCTTCGTCTAAGTTTAAATTATCGTTTCATATAATCGTTATCATGTAATAATATTATATTTATTTTCCTTTATCATAAAAAATTGAACCAGTTTAATATAGTTTAGAAATATTAAAATAGGGGGCGACTCCATTGGTTGTACTGTTATAGGAAATCTAAGGAAAATGCCGTTGGAAACAAAAATTATCAGTTGATATCTTTCTGTGGGTGAGAAGAATGTCGTGGCCATATATATTACAAACTTATGAGTTATCATCAGCGCGCAGACCTAGTGTTCGGTGATAAGCGATTTCCCACTGTCCCTTTTGAACCCCTGCCCCTCTCGCCCAAAAATCAGTTTTCCTGGGAAAATTTCTTACTTAAATTACTTAACATTCAGTTGAATAGCAATTCTTGGTTGATGGATTTTCACCGAAACCTTTCGAGTCTTAGATGCGATGGTAATGCCTAAATGGAATAACAAGTGTTCGAGCTTCATCCGAATTTTCATTTTTGAGATATTCTGTTACATTTTTTTTCCCCGTAAAAATTGTGGGTCTGGTGAAAACTAAAGTTTCTAAATTTTGACAAGAATACTTTCCTCATACTGCAAGTGAAAGTAAAAGTAAAAAAAAAAAAGTAAAAAAAAAAAAGAAGATATATATATATATGATGCGATAAGTAATTTAAATATATGGAAAATATGAAACTATTCATGCAATGAGACGGGACAATAGTTGAATAGTTGAAAGTTATGTCATTCTCATATAGTGCAGGATGGCTTTTATTCTCCCCACTATCGGCTTGTTACAACAGACTGGCTGTTGCCTTCGGTCTAGAAACATCCAACCCATCCTTACCTCCCTCCCGTCCTTACAGTCTTTTGCACCTGAATGCAGATTGCCTATTTTATATTCATGGCCGGCCTTAAAATTGCAGACCGCCTGTCAGGGAGTTAGCCACACCACACACACACACACACACACACACATAGACTGTATCTCTGTCTCCTTCTGCTGCTCTTCTAGTTCTATATACATACAGTAGCACATACCATCCTCCTAGTCACACACAGTCTGTAGCTACGGATCTCTCTAACTTTCCCTTTTGGATCTCTCTCTCTCTGGGTGTCTTTCTCTGTATACCCTTCTTGTTCTACTTTACTCGCAAATACATATACTCTCCTCATTTACTCACACTTCACACACAAACACAAATACACACACACACACACGACGCCACTGTCTATCTCTTACTCACTAACAACTCTCCTAATTCTGTACAGTTAATAAATTGCCTTGTCACACACTTCACTGATAGAGAACTCTCCAACACCGATCTAGTATCCCATCCATTTATGTATTATTACTAAGCTCCGCATATATAATAAATGCATACACACATTCACACACACACACACACAAACAAACACACACATAATATGAAGTTTTGTATATATATATAAAACTTACTCCACAATTCATTGAATATTATTAACCCAACATTTCCTTCAGTGCTTGTTCAAACAGTTATTTCTAATAACAAATAATGTGTCGTTCATTTATTTTGGAGTTAAATTATATTCGACTATATTTTAATTACTTCTCTTTAGTATTTTAGATTGTCTCAAATTTTTTAAAATTAATTTTTTCAACGAAAATACATGTTTGCTTTTTTTTCCTTTTTTTTTTTTGAGGTCCTCTGAGTAAGAAAAAAACGTTTCCACCAAAGGAGGTATATTGTTATAATTTTTACATTCTCTTACTCCTAGTAAGAGGAAGTATTGGAATCGTGTCAAATTTTCGATGTCGAGTATTGGCCGGAAATATCCGTTTAGAGGTCCCCAATAAAGTGGTTTTTAGCAAATGGTCTGTGTGTGTGTGTATGTGTATGTGTATGTGAACTGCATAGCTCAAAAACGAAAAACCGCAGAAAGTTGAAACTTGATATTCCGTTTAGGTATGACCATTGGATCTGACTGTACGTTATCTGTCAAAATTCCTCAACCGGAACTACCACTTTACTAGTTGCTTTTTTTTTACTTTTTTGCATTTTCTCAAAAATGGCTCCGACGATTTTCTTGAAACTTGTTATATCAACTACACATACAACGAGCTACAACTATTATTTGAAACATTTCTCTGTGGTTTTTCCAGGTTATTAGACAACTAAATAATGTTAGTTAGAATTGAATATGTTGTTGAAATTCCCAGTTTGAAAAAACTCGGACAACTGGAAGTGTGTTTTACTTTACCACTTTACTAAATGATTTTTTCACCTTTTCGCAATTTTCTCAAAAATGGCTCCGACGATTTTCTTGAAAGTTCATATATAAACTAAACATACAAAGATCTACAACTTTTATTTAAAACATTTCTCTGGAAAATTCATTTAAGGGCACTTTTAGGGAAGGTGGGGTTACGTTTTTCTCTAAAATACTATCATACTTGATTATACAATTCTATCTTCCAAAGAAAATTAATTAGAAATAAATAGATGGCCAAAATTCCAAGTTTTAAGAAAATTCGTAATCCGGAAGTGCGCTTTAACTGAACAGCTTTTTCAGTTTTCGACGAATTTCGTTATATTTGGTACACAAACTATAACATTTGTCAATTATAATTTTTTTGACAAACAACAGGAGTAAGAGAAAGTTGTGTGAGTGTTTCACACCAGATTTTTTGGTATTATTGTCATAGCGGAAGTGACCCGAAGATTTTTTCTGGTAAAAATCTATCAATTAGGAAATGCAAATGCCACTTTACTGAATGATTTTTCTCTCTTTTTCACGTTTTATAGAAAATAGCTCCAACGGATTTCTCTTTAAACTTTCGTATACTATCTAAACACTCAAATATGTGTCACATTTATTTGAAACATTTTTCTGGAAAAATTGTTTTGTTTTGTGGGGGTTGAGTTCTGGGGGTTCATTTTCAACTAGTGTTTGAGCGTCTTCCGATTTTTCATTTTTGAGATATTCAGTTACATTTTTTTTTGTAAAAATGTGTTTCTGGTGAAAACTCAATTTCTAAATTGTATTCAGTACAATGTATGGTTCTACGACCACCTATAAAAATGTTATATACATTGAAAGCAATGCTAGAATTCCAAATTTTGAAGAAAATTGGTTAACCGGAAGTGTAACTTTACAGAATACGATTTTGAGTCGAAAACGTCCTTCCTTCAAACTTGGAATGCTGCTAACTGCACAAATATAAACCTATCACATTTATTTGTAACATTTTGGAATAATGGCACATGCTAACCTCTTTGGCTTATACACACAACAACATGCCCGGCAAGTCAGGTTGGAACCTACCGTTTTCTTAGGATTATTGTTATATATTTATTTAATTTGTGGTAGGGACTATAACAGTTTGGTCTATTTTGAAACAAATAATCAAATTTAATTGTTTATTGTAAACAAAATTGAAACAAATTTATAGTCTCATAATCTAATTTTATGTAATCGTGATTATCTCAAATTTTATTAATTTATATTAAAACAATACATTAGGGGCTGGAGTGCATTAAACAAATGTAAAATGCCATTATGTTTATTCGATTACGCAGCTTTCTTATATGGTTGTACACGAAATAACTTTCTTTTTTTTAATGTATATTATTTCGTGATAAAAGACTATTTAGAACCGGTAATAGTCAAAATAGAAAAGGAGAAGGTAAAAAGACATGAAAATTGTATAGTGAGGTAGGAGTCTTTGTAGATGTGTGTTGTCGTGAATAGTTTTGGTTGAAGAAATAGGTGGAAGCCAGTGAGGAATGAAGGGTTATAGTGTTGTGATGATTTCTGATGAAAGGGGCAATTCTTCTCCTTTGCTATAGTTGGAAACAAATCGATTGTTACATAACAACATTTTATAGTTAAATGTGGGATAGGGTTTCTTTTCTTTCCACCCGGATTCCATGTAGAAAAGTAATACATGGGGCAAATAGAACGTGGTAGTATTGTTAGTGCTGGTACGACGGTTACGAAGGAGAAATAGAAGACGAGGCAATAAGAAAGTGGAAATGGAAGAAGAATGAGACGTTCAAGTTTGAGCAAATAGCCGATGTGCGTGATACAGATAGCTACAAATAGCGTTGGTGGGTCCTCTGTGTGTACGTATATATGTTCGTATTAAAATGAAGATACAACATCACATGTGTCTTCTAGGAAACAATCGATCTTTACTGAATGCAATGATTTATCTCAATGCCAATAAACAATGATATATTTGTCCCTGTTTGATACTTACATCATGTTTTTACTTTTTCTTACATTGTAAAAGGTAGTATAAGTATTTCTATTGGTGTTAGAATTGGAGGTTTTAAAGAGGAATCTCTTTTCTTTTCTTTTTTCCGGTAAAAACTCCATAATCTAAATAAGAAATGCTAGTGACTCTACTAAACTGAGCTGCAAGAAATAGATTTACTTTTAACAATGTGAATATTAAATCTCAGATAAGAAAAATTGAGTCGCACACTAATCAGATTCATCAGACAGATAATACGACTTATCAGTAGCTCAACATGGAGCCGCAAATCCGAGGCACTTCGAACATTGTATAATGGTGCGATTTTACCAAATCTCCAAAGTCTAATTTGCAATAAAAGTATGCAAAGTTTATGGCTCTGTATCATTTGAATTCAGCTTACATTCTGCCAGGTTATATAAATACTGGTACAACAATAAAATAAACAACCTTACAAAATTCACACAATCAAAAAAGAAAAAAAAAAAACAAAATCACACGCTGATTATAAAGACAACAATTGCGAAACTAGTTGCACACTTGAAAACAAGTTGGAATGAGGCAAATAAACAGCCAGAAATCTATATTGACTGAAACAAGAGACAAGACAATATAGCAGGTTTTGCCTAAAACATTAACTGTAACTTCAGTAGAAAATGTTCAAAAGTAAAATTTAAATTAGGATAATAAAATAGCAACACAATCAGGTTAAAAACTTTGCAGTGTTACAAGCGACAGAATACATTATCAATCATGGACTGAATCTACATTACCACATCACCAAAATGATGGACAACACTAACGTAATGTTCTGCTAATTACAATTCCACACATACAACTGAATTGTTGTTGTTCGAGTTATATGGAGATGACACACAATTTCTGAAAGAAATGACTCTAAATCCTTCTCCAGGATAGTCGATAATCTTATTAATTGATTTATTAAGTAAAAATTAATTATTAAAAAGTGAAATATTGAAAAACTAATTATAACGATCGTTAAAATAATTAATTGCACAACTCTGCCAGTTAATTTTTATAAAGCAACTAAAATAGATTTTTTGCAAAGAGAATAATGGTATTTCTATTTTAATTTTTTATATTTTTATAATAAATCCAACCGGAAAGGGAGGGGTGGTACTATCTAGAATCAATTCAATTATATTCCAGATTAAATTACAATTCACATGTCAGACATTTAATACATTATTCTATATATGCGAAGCCATAGCTAATATATCTTTTTCCAATTCAGCGATTCGAACACGCGTACTTTCCTTTTTATATTATTTTATTGTATTTTTTTTTTTTGTAATACATTTTAAAAATAAAATTTATCATATTGTTAAATAATCGATTATTGATTATTGTTTTTCATTTTTAGTCAGCGTTTTCCATTAAAAACATTATGAAAATATAAACATTATTTTCAAATAATCGATTTAATTTCACCTTAATTACCTGGCAATTAAACTACGCAAATATAATTATCTTGTGTGAAACACTTAACACGACTTTCTCTCACTGTAATTTGCACAGTTATAATCGAAATTTTTTTTCAAACTTGTTCTTTTTTAATTAAATATTTACTTGTTGACTATTTTTTATATCATTGAGGGCGTCTAACCATAATAAAACGAACTCGAACTATTTCTGAGAAAGCACAACCTCATCCCTCCTCTACAAAACTCCATTAAATGAAATTTCTCAAGAAAAAAAATTATAAAAAAAAAATGGTATGTACGTAATTAGTATATCAGGTTTAAAAGAACCCGTTGTATAATGGAGAAAATCGAAAAAAAAATTGTAGACTAGCCTCAAATCGCATTTCCGGGCAACCGTTTTTTTTTTTTAGAACTCCAAATTTTAGCAACTTATTTTTTAATAATTCTAATTACCATTTTTTAGAATCGTATAATAAACGAAAATAGCATTTTAGAGGAAAGACCCAAACCACCCATCCCTTTCTTCAAAACAACTCTAAACCACACTTCCGGACAAATCTCACACATAAAATGATATGTCCATTATATGTGTGCTTAGTCTACCATATTTATAGGAAAAATCGTAGGGGACTTTTTGTAATAAAATGGTACTACCTCCGGTTGACCAATTTTGTTCCAAGACCTTATTTCCCGGGTCCCCTGGTAGTAGAACTTAAACGAAATATAAAATTTAAATATTGTGCGCTTTTTGTGAGTAATGGTGACCACACACGGACAGTCTGGAGTAAGAGCAAGTAAAAATGTTACATATGATTAAGTAAATATTTTCAAAGAAGGGATGTTGCAATTATGTTTTCATTAAAAAAAGGGGGGGAAATTATTGATGGGTTGCTTGGTAGTAAGTTAAAATTAATAATGTAATTTGTGCCTAGACTATAGTATTAAAAAATTAACTGTGATACCATCTATTGATGCACAATTTACAAAAAATGTTGATACTAAATATCTGGTAAATTTTATTTATGGAATCTTCCGTTATTAAATAATTGCTACAAGAACAATTGTACGGTCTTATCCCACGGGGTTTTCTTCACAAACTTCTGTACGTTGATTGGATTTACAATAATAGAAAATTGCTATTATATCCATCGATTGTTCGTTTTTTTTTTTCTTGTAAAAGAACATCGTTAAAATCGTTACGAAATTTTTTGTATACTATTTCATTTTTACCAACGTTTCTCATTACTGACTGGCCGTCAAATCGGTTCTTCCCTCCAAACACCCTTATGCAGCCAAATTCCATCGTTCCTCAGCCTCTGCCAGCCACCAGCTCCTCAATCTCATCTCTCTCCAACCACCTTGTTGGTCTACTTACTCTCTTGTTTCTCAAAAACATGCAACATTTTTTTACTTTTCCTGGCTACATCTCTCCTGACATTCATCTAAGATGATACTATTCCTCTTTGTAACAACGTGGTCTTTTGCAACCATCTCCTTCAGTACTTCATCTCTACTAACTTCACCTTTCATACATACCTTCTGAGTAGTTATCCATTATTCATCCCATTGTTAAGTACATTGATTCCACATAAAATCCCGAATATTAAATACATATGCCAGTCATAGCTGTCAATTCGTAGATAATTCATTGAAAAGCTGTTGAAGATTCGTATATGATTACTTGGGATTAAAGAAGTGGAACTGGAGCTTATGATTAGGCAAAAAATTATTAATAAGAAAGAAATGTAATTTACTTAACTAATTTTTGCTTATATTTTTGATTAATTCTATGGCATTATTAAATTATTCGTCTGTGAGGAGAGATCAAACTATATAAAACTTTAGAGAGATCAAACTGTATAAAAATGCATAAGAATCTATATCAACTCCTTTGAAATTAAAACAAAAAAAAAATAATCGCTTATTCTAGGAAAAACATCACTTTCGACGGTTCGAAGGTTCAACCATTTTTTCATTCAATAAAGATGAACACTCGCGAGTACTTAATAAAATTAAACAACAATAAAAAATTTTTTTTTAATTAAATTGACGAATCTGGTTTTTACTTAAAATGTTTGTTTATATAAACGAGAAAACCATTAACAATAATAGACACAATAATAATCCCTCTTAAAGGACAAACTAGCAACTATTTCAGTTCGTTAGCATAATATTGGGGTTTGGTTAGAAGAGAATTGAGGGTTTGTGTTCTACTTAATTTGTAACTTAAGCAGATCATGGGCACAGCTTACGGTCAACAACTGAGGCTAAAATACTCTACATTTTCATGTGGTATAATTCTGGATGGAAGTTTTCATTGATCAACCCTGTTTACTCAGTCTGTCCCCTCTGTCTCACTGTTTACTATGTGGCCCTTCTTAACTTCAGTCTAAATTTACGATCAATATTTAGGGTTTTCTAATAAATGATAAGAAAATTTCAACAGCAACGAGAAATGTTTCAAATAAAATTGACAAGTTTTTTAAAAAAAATATTTGGTTAAGACGAAATTCGACCGAATATTTCAACTTTTGTGCTAACAAAACAGGAAGGCAAGTTTGTGCGATATTCGTTACTCAGATATTTTTACGTAAGTCAGGACATGTATTTCCGGTGAGAAATCCGTTTTGCAAATTTGATCCGGAACGCAGCAGCATGAGAAATTAAAAAAAACTCTAAATTAAAATTTGAACTATGGTATTAATCACAATAATGGAGAGCGATTCTTTTTTTTTAATTTCTGTCTAAAATGGATGAGTTGGATGGAGAGAATTGTTTTGGTTTGATGAGTTAACAAGACTTGGTTAACACTATAATATAATGATGAGTTTCTCTTTTTCTGCTCTCTTGGTTGCTGTTACATCAACCAAGAGAGCAGAGCAAGAGAAACAAAACGCCAGGCACTCTCTCGGTTGCCGTTACACAGTCATTTAACGCTTAGTTAAATTATCATCGTCTTTTTGATTTTTTTTTATTTTTAAATGAATAATGTGTTTTGCTCGATCGTTGATCGCAAAAAACCCTTAGTAAAAGATAAACGTAGTTGTTATAATCCTTGTATAAAGTTAATAAATAAATAAATAACAAATGCAGGGCTAAGGTATTATTCTGGGTAAAAATTTCTCGGCGTGTGTCTGCCTGTCTGTTCATGGTATGTAGTGGAAAGTTGAATAGAAAAGAGAGTCAGTTAGGGCTGTCATGATATCAGTTAGAAGATAGAATGAGAAGTGGTGGTAGAGGACGCGGAGATGGAGAGAAAGGTCCTGTCAGCGGATATTGCCGCTCAGCTGACTCTGCTACCAAAACCGCGCACGCCATCCCTGCCAAACCATATGTGTACGGGATGAAGAAGGCAGTGGATTGCTGCATCCCTGCCACTGCTTCTGCTTTTTTATCCCCCACAATTTTCCACGCTACACATCATCCCCCCCCCCCCGATATCACCCTCCTCCCAAAATCCCAACCATCCCCTCCCTTCAACATATCAATATTTAAATAAGACCTGAAATTGAATAATATAAAACCACATCTACCTTTTCATGTTGTCGTTACTTGATCCACATTTACTTGTGTACACGATTTATTTCTCCAGGTTACCTTTACTTTATTAACTTTGTTTTGTTTTTTTATTGATGTTTCAAAATGTTGTTACATGCTTTCCTTATTTTTAAACTTTTTGAATCAAAGTCCTTTTAAGGAAGTGCGATAGATCGGACAGCTTTCTTTTGAAGAAAGAACAGATTTCTTTTTTCGTGATAGTCTGCTTCATTTTATGTCCGATCATCGACCTGTATATGTATATATATATATATATATATATATATGCGCTTCCTTTCAAGATAAAGTGTGTAATATGATCGACTTGTATACTACAATGCAAAGTCTAATAAAGACTGGCACAGTGAATACATATTCTAATTTTGTATTATTTTCAACGATCTTACATTATTGACCAAGAATTTTTGAAAATGTCAGAACTCGGAAACCAATCGTTGACCGCAAAAAAATGGAGCAGGCTTTTTGTCGCTGATGATCATAAGGAAGTAGGAGTTCCTGTTTTCTTTCTCTTGTGGAGAAAAGAAAGGAAAAACAAATTTTCAAGAATCTCAAAAATTTTGAGATTCAGAGTTTTAATCGGAAATCCATGCTTTGAGATCTCCTGAATACGAAAAAAACAATTTTTTTTTTGCAAGTGATGATCTGTATATGTAAAATGATATATTTCGAAAATTAAAACAATTCGCAGCAACATCAAGCTTAATGTTAAAACGACCGCTTTTGACTTGGAAGGTTTGAGTCAAAATCTTACTGGTATTTCAGTATTTCATCATTTCTTAAAAATCCCTAGAGGTTCGTTATCAAATCCATACGGAAGCCCTGATCTAAATTTTTGAAACATGAGAGCGCTATTTTTTTGGGAGAGTCTTCGTAGATGCGGCTCTTTAATGGGAACCGTTGATTAATGATTAACACAAAAATGTTCCAAAAAAAAAAAGAAGTTATATTTAATGTTAAGAAAATAATAATAATAATAATATTAAAGAAAAAGAAAACTCAAACTGTTCTTAAAATAAAAGATAAAAGAACAAGAATTGATGATGGCAAGAAGATGATGATGTTGCTGTGAAGTGGATGAGTTTGTGTTGATGACAGTTGAAATAAGGGGACTTAAAAGAGTAGTGTGTGTGTGGTGTATGTGTGGGTGAGTAGATGTGTTTGTGCACTTGGAAGAAAAGCAAAAAGGTCCAATGATAGTAGCGTCATGGTAGATAGGTAAAAGAAGGAGATGAAACACTCGTGTTTGTATGTGTGGTTGTGTATGTATGTGTACTGAACAGTTGACAATGACAAAATGAGTTGTATGAGTTACTAGAGATGGAAGTAAAGTGTACTGTACTGGTGGCGCACTCAAACGACGGCCACCAAATGTCTTGCTTTCTTCTGTACTGGATGTAGTGCTGCAAAACTGGTTACTAGTAGTAGATATTGCACATGAGTGTGTTCGAGTGAATACTGTTCGATGCGCAGCCACCCTTGAAACTGGCAATACTCACGCACATTGATATATGAGAAGTATAGTTCTTAGTAACCGTATATCAAACTTTCTCTTCTTTTTTTCTTATTTCCTATTTCTTCCTATATATATATATATATTTAACAAACGAGTGCAATATACTTTAAAGTTGTCTCATTTAATTTTTTTGTTTTTTTTTTCTACTGCGGGGTTTTAATGAATCAGTATTTCACTAATATCAATGAGGGACTTGGATCTTTTTTTCAGCATTGAGTACAAATTTACTATTGTCCCGGCAGAAAGTAGAGCTCATTGCACATTCAATTTCCAAAATAATAATTTATTTGTACAATTATAAAATTAATAAAACGACAAAAAACAACAGTAAACGAAAGTTAAACATTAACATAAGGTTTCATAATCTTTCATAACCTTGAATGTTTTTATGAAATACTCTTTTTTTTTGGCTGGCACTAATCCTGGTTTCCCAATAATGTCTGCCCATCAGCCCTTCCTTGGGCTAAGCCTTTATACCTAAACTCATATTCCTCTTCACATTGTACAACCAAGGCATCCTCGGTCTTCCTTTTATCCTTATTTGAGGATTCTTTCATTTTTCATCCACTCAAGGGCCCTAGCCTTTTTCCCCTCAATTCTTGGTCCTTAAACAAGTCTCGTAATTCATACTTGATCTTTATCTTCCTAGTCCTTCCCATCTTTTTCAACTGGTCCAAATATCCTTCATAAAAACTTTTCTTTTTCATATGATGAGAAGGCGTTCATCATTTTTGTTAAAGTCCACATCGCGCTGCCATAGGTTACAACACATCCCATAACTGTTTTATTAGCTTCACCTCATTAGAGAGATCTTTGGAGCGGCCAAAAAGCAACTGTTGTCAGCCATTATTCAGGCTTTAATTTCCTTCCTATACCACATACTTTTTGTGCTGATTGCTTCTAGCTATGTAAGTGGCTAGTGCCATGAAATTAGGGACATTAGGGCCATCATTTCTTCTCTATTTCTTCCTCTTCTTATAGTAATATTATATATATATATATATTATGAGTTGACTCTGAGCATTCAAAGTGAACAGATGTGTGTAACTTTCTCTCGTTTCGAGTGAGTTTAGATAAGATTAATGAAGGAATTTTCGCATAAAATTTGGCAAGGTTGTTGTATATAATTTTTTTTTTTTTTTTTTTTTTTTTGAGGGTTCTGTACCGCGACCATTCTTGATCTATTGTATCTCTTGTGCCTAAGATGAGCTAGCTCATCTATAGCACCCTCTCCAGGTTTAGATCCGTGAAGAATCTCAGGATCCTGGAAGGTTCTACGGTAGGTGTTTCTTCCGCCCCTATCTGGTAACAACCCAGACTGCTAAATCTCCTTTGAATGACGGCATCACAGTCCGTGAGGAGAATATCGGAGTTTCCTCCGCCTCTCCACAGAATCTGCATATGCCGTCACCTACTAGGCCTAGCTTTCTCAGGTGCCCCCTGAGTCTGCAATGCCCTGTAAGCAATCCCGTAAGAATACGGATCCTATTCTTACTCAGATTGATGAAGGCTTTCGACCTTTCCTGGTTGTAGCCACCCAGATAGCTCTTGGCCTGCCTCAGTCCCGGGATGGTGTTCCAGAGACGAGCTCTCTTAGCCACCTCCTCCTTCTTAATTTCTTCTAAAAGTACTTGGTCGCTGACTCCACAAAAGGGCTCTGGTTGTAAATAATATTTACTTTTATTGTGGAAATTTTGGTGAAATTTTATCGGACAGTTGTGCGTAATGAAATAATAGTAATTATTTAATTAGTACTATATTACAACATCAAGAGGTCAAATTCCGTTTTTTGGTTGATTTTTGTGTGGTATGCGTGTGTGTGTATGTGGTGGATGGTGAGAGTAATCATACAGGTACTAAGAGAGACTAGCGTCTGGAGTGGGAGATATATAGCTGTCTCTGTCGCACGGGTGACCACTATATGCTGCCACATTTAAAGTAATTATATTAAATAAGCGTATTCATAGTATAATTAACACTAGCCGCTACGCAGAGTTCTTGGTATATTTATTTCTAAATTATTTATTAAACTCATTATTAACGATTTATTAATACTCGATAAATAATTTCATTAACGATACTAAATTATGGTATATTCAAGCGATGATTTAATGAAGGAAATGAAGAAAAATTTAAGTGAAACAAAAGACATAAAAACAGCCTTAGAAAAATCCATAATATTAATGGAAGATATGATGAAACAGTTCACAGATATAAAACTAAAGCACAAATAATTAGAAGAAGATAATTGTCGCCTAACTGAGGAAGTTAAAGCGCTAAATAGGCAGATGCGGAGAAATAATTTTATTATCTACAATGTACCTAAGACTGAAAACGAAAATATTGTAGATACGGTAAAGGAAGTCTGTGCGGAAGCCGAGGTTATGATAACTGATCAGAATATCAATAACTGTTTCAGAATAGGGAAAGGAGGCGAATCACGGCCAATCCTAGTTTCATTATATTACTTAGATTACATTATAAACTTATTAAAACGAAGTATATTCAATAAAAAAAGAACTCTTTCAACAAAAGCAGTATCGCTTAAGTCATGATCGAACTAAGGAAGAGCGAGATGAAGGAAGGAGGATCTATGCATGTATAAGCAAATTGAGAGGTCTGGATAGTAGGGCAGCTTATAGCAAGAAAGTGTTTAAATTCAGAGGTAACCATTATAGTTTAAAGGAGGCTGAGCTGCTGATTGGTGAAGGTCACGTTGGTTATTAGTCTGATGCTGTATCGGAGGAGGAACAAGCTAAGAAAAAGAAAAAAGTAGATGATATTAAGGTCAGTTTTGATTTCGTCACAGATCCCCATCAGCTTCATCAGTCAAATCACTTCCCTGCTGAATGCCGTCGAGAAGAAGCTGCCTCGGCCAGTCACATCCAATCTTCTCATAACATCAATTCAAGGGTTTATCGTGAAATAGTTGCATACAAGGTAGAAGGGCATGGATATCAGCAAAGAAATATGGATCACATTAATATAACTAATACAAAAGTAAGTTGTTCAGAAAATTATAATCAACAATCTCAACAGGTGAATAGTTTAAATTTGCTCCGTATAGTGGCATTGAATATATGTGGCATTGAATATATGTGGCTTTAAAAGTAAAATAAATAATATTGATTTTTTTAATTATCTTGTGTCTTTTGATATTTTTTTCTTATTTGAAAGTTTCTTGGTAGAAAGTGATGCGAGTTTGGTTTCCAAGTATTTTCAAGAGTTTAATATAGTTTTTATACCAGCTGAAAAAGTAAATTATTTTGGTAGGGCAAGTGGGGGTTGTATTTTTGGAATTAAAAAATTAAAAACTGTTATTAAAATAGTACAATTTAGTAAGTTGTCTGATTACCTACTTCGAGTGGGGTTCTACACATTCTGCCGGTATATCTAAACTGTAATAGTTGGGAGAACAATGATCTGCAATTATACAATCTTTTATATGAAAATCAAAACCTTAATTTCATGATAATTGGGGACCTCAATGCAAGAATTGGCAGCTTGCAAAATGTGTCCTCAAAAATGTTTTTTGAAGGTAAAAACTCAGTATTTGCGAAGAGGAAATCAAAAGATCTAATTATAAACAGTAACGGTTATAAATTGTTGAATATGTTTAATGAATTCGATTTATTGGTAGTGAATGGTCGAACCTCACTTAAGTGTCGATTGACACTTGAACTTGCGGTGGAAGTTCAGTTATTGATTACTGTTCCATCTCCTCTAATTTTGTTTCATACATAAGCAATTTTTATGTAGATCCACAGCTATTTTCAGATCACATGCCCATAATTGTGACATTTAAAAGTAACGTTGCTGGTAGGAATGAAGATATCTTGCCGCTACTTCCTAAGCTTAATTGGATGATTCAAAATAGTAAAAGCTATCACAGGAAATTGACGGTAAACTCGGATATCTGGAGAGTTTTGTTTGAGGAATTTAATATAGATCATTTATATCAAATCGGGATAGGAAATGCCGGGTGAGGTGGCATTCGGAGGTATCACGTTGGTTCGATGTTGTATCTGGTGTACCTCAAGGATCACACCTCTTCCTATTTTTTTATTAATGACCTACTACTTAGGATCTCGGATGTTGAGGTACTTGCATTTGCGGATGACTTGAAGTTCTTCCATAAAGTTGCTTCCCAGTCGGACTGCATTATAATTCAAGATACCCTCTGCATTGTTTCTGACTGGTGCTGCAGTAATGGCATGGAGCTTAATGTTAAAAAATGCCAAGTCATTTCTTTTTATCGCAAAAAGACTTTTATATCATATCAGTACCTCATTGATGGCAAACCATTGGAGAGGACTCGTAACGTGAAGGATTTAGGAGTTACTCTGAGTCATGACCTCTCTTTCACGAAACAGTTTGAATATGTTTGTAGGAAAGCATCGAGAGCACTGGGTTTTGTAATAAGGCACACTCGTGATCTTAGAGATCCCAAAGCGGTGCTAACTGTGTACAATGCATACGTTAGAAGCCTTCTTGAGTACGCGTCATTGATTTGGTGTCCTTACACTAAGAAGGATATAGTTAGACTGGAAGCTATACAAAACCGTTTCATCAGGACTTTTAACAAAAGGTTACCCAGCGGTGCTACTCATTTCTGCTCTTTAGAGTCTAGAAGACGTAATGCTGGTCTTTTATTCTTGAAGAAGCTCTTGAATGGCGAAATTGATTGCATGGAGCTACTTGCTGCCATTCCTTTTCATGTACCACCTCGCTGCTTGCGCAGTACTTCGCATTTCGTGGTCCCTGTCATTAAGACTAATGCGCTGTTCAACGCTGACGTCATTTGTAGAATATGCAGGTCATGGAATGAGTATATTCCTAGTGATGTGCGTTTCCAAATGGCGTCTGGACTTTTCAAGAAACATTTTTGCATTACTTGAAGATTTACTGTTTAATGAGCATGTATTATTTTACTATTATTATATTTATGTATCACTGTATGTATCACATGTAATGACTTCAACCATAAGGCTTACGCCGTTTGTTGATAATAAAAAAAATAAAAAATATTGGATTCGGTGAAATGGGAAAACAAACTAAGCATCAGCCTTTTGCGCGGAGAGGGCAAAGGTGGTTTGATCGTGAATTTAAACAATTGCGCAATCTTTCCTTTAAAAATCTAAAAACCTATAGAAAAACAAATAGTGAGGAAGACAGAATTGTATTTAGGAAAGTTATTATGGAATATAAGCAATTATGTAATAGAAAACGAAAATTGTATTATGAACAAATAGTAAACCAATTAAGATCTATTAGGGACACAAAGGGGTTTTGGAACGCTGTAAATCATTTCAAAAATAAGGTATTTGTATTGAGTAATGAAATTCAACTGGTTGATTGGGTTGAACATTTCACTGTGCTGTATAACCCTCCACTGCTATCTGAACGTATTCTGTATGCGGCACCATTCATTGTCAATGAGTTCCTAGATAAGCCGTTTGTAATGTCCGAATCGAAAGTTGTTTTAAACTGTTGTAAAAATAATAAAGCGCCAGGAGTGGACCGATACCGTACGAATTTTTCAAATTTGGCAGTGCTAATTTTCATGAAATTCTTTGGACATATTACAATAGTCTATATGAAAAAGGTCAAGTTCCCTCTGATTTTAAAAAGTCCATTATATTTCCTTTGCACAAAAACGGAGATATTAATGTAACATCAAATTATCGTGGTATATCTTTTGAAAACGCAATTGGTAAAATTTTCTCGGGTCTACTTTTGCAGAGATTGTCTCATTGGGTGCTGGTAAATAACATATTGTAGGAGTTTCAGGCAGGATTCCGATCAGGGTATTCTACCAGTGACAATATTTTTACACTTACAAGCTTGATACATATTAAGTTGTCACAAAAACGACGGAAACTATATACTTTTTTTGTGGACCTTTCGGCGGCATTTGATAGGATCGATAGGTAGGTATGCCCTTATGTATAAGTTACATGAAATAGGAGTCTCATCGAAAATGGTGAGAATAATTCAGAGCTTGCATGAAAATACGGAAGCGGTTGTTTGGAATAAAGATAAATTCACTAGATCTCTACCTGTTAATGTGGGAGTTAAGCAGGGTGCTTTGCTCAGTCCTCTCCTATTTACCCTGTTTATAAATGATATAGAAGATTGGTTAATTGGAGGAATCAATGTAGGAGGGGTAAAAATAAAACTATTGGCTTTCGCGGACGATCTAGAATTAGTATCGGCTGACCCAACCGAATTACAAAATAATATAAATGCATTACAGAGATACTGCAATAAGTGGAATCTTTTGATTAATTTGCAGAAATCTAAGATTGTAGTGTTTCGGAATGGAGGAAGATTTTCTAAAAGAGATAAATGGAAGTTAGGAGGAAATCAAATTGAGGTTGTCAAATCTTATAAATATCTGGGGATCACATTGACTCCTCAATTAAGTTTTAACAAACACTTAGACGAAAAGTTATCAAAGGCTAAAATAGGTATAAATTCAACTTGGAAGTGTTTCTTATCTAACAATAAAGTCCCGTTGTCTGCAAAATTGGAGATATTTAACTCGGTAAGTCGAGCCATCATGTGCTACGGAGCGCAAGTTTGGGGAGGAAAGCCATATAAGCAAGTACAACAGTTATTAACGTTTTTTATAAAAAAAACTATTAGTGCTGCCGCGTAACACGCCAAATTACATTGGAGACCCAAATTCCCTCAGTTTTAATGTTTACATCTAAATAACACCACAACTATTTGTTAAAAGTTTAAATCTGCCTTTATATAGATATCCGAAAATATTAGCCCTAGAAATAATTAAAAGAAAAATTTACTGGTATAAAGACCTTCAAATTAATAATAATAACAATGGTGCAATAGTTGATTTAAATTACGAGAACTTAAATAATTGGAATACTGCATTGGGGAGGCTAAGGGAGGAAATATACAAGAATCAAATAGTAGATTGTATAAATAGAGCCAGGAATTCCCAGTTTAGTGTTATATATAAATACCTAAATTATGAGTTAGGGCACCAATTCTATTTTATCGATAAATTTACTACAGAGGATATCAGTTGGATTTTGAAAATTAGAGGTGAGCTCCTGAACCTAAATTATAAAAGGTATAATTTGGCAGAACTACCGCCAACTTGCTCACTCTGTAATGCAGAGGAAATAGAAAACATTAAACATTTTATGGCTAGATGCCCCTCATATAATGAAATTGGAAAAAATGTTTTCAATAAAAACAGTTTATCGGAACAAGAATTGTTGTTTTACTTAAATGGAGGGGAGTGGAAATTCATAATAAGCTATTGTAAAATGGCTTGGGGCCATAGGTGCCGAGGCAATTTTGTGGATATATAATTCTTATATTTGATTAATTGATATGTTTATTTATATGCATTATTATAAGCTATATGCTATTTATGCTTTATGCACTAATTGTTTATGTTATTTTTTGTTATATTTGAAGTTTTCATAATTT
>JAAEAF010004768.1:0-13025 GCA_011037195.1 Triatoma infestans | reverse complement strand
CATTAATGAGTTGAAAGAAGGGAATTCCCTGTTATTGTAACTAAACGTATTATACACTTCTTAACTGTTCATTATTATTTTCACCCAACCTTCGAAAAATCTCAGTCTTCTTTAGTGCACTAAATGGCAATCATTATTAAATATAAACTGCGGCCGATTCAAGTGAGAAGTTGCAGTTTAACCTCAACCGGATCACACGGCACACGGCACCTCAATTTAAGAAATATGATGATCAGCGAGGAAAAAACTAAAACTGTGGTGGTGTCCAGGCGTAATGTGACGCATACGATTTTGCTGGGAGATCAACCACTGGAGCAAGTTGATGCCTTTAAATAAGGGGTCAATATCGCCAAGGATGGCAAAATCAACCACGAGATAAACATGCAAAGTGCAACAATAGGCCGAATATTTTATGCTGTAAATAGAAATTTTTTAGGGAAAAGAGAGTTTTCCGATAAAACCAAGCCGGCTGTGTATAAGTCCACGTTCCTGACCTACGGTTGCGAGTATTGGGTCATTACCACAAAGCATGAGTGTAAACTGTAGGCTTAAGAAATGAGATTTTCACGCCGAGTGGCAGGAAAGACCAGGCGTGATAGAGTTCGGACCAAACCATACTCGCTTCACTTAATGTGAACTCGCTGATGGAACGGGTCGAAAACTCACAATTACGGTGGTTTGGCCATATGGTGTGCGGTAGCCGAAGCAAACCATGGAAGCAAGGACCGAAGGCAGAAGGCGAAGAGATCGACGCCGAACCATTTGGCAGGATAATATTAAAAGTAATTTACAAAAGCGAGGTAAGACGTGGGTAAATGCTCGGAAAGAGGCAAGAGATAGGGATGGTTGGAAAGCCTTTTGTCGCCTCCCTACACTACAAAAAAAAAAAAAAAAAAAGAAAAAAAGTTTTAACTATATATTTTACGTAATTATAAAAATCATGATTTATACATAATATATATGTATATAAATTTTTTTTGTCATTCTCCCAAAGATCTACACATTACAAATGATAAATATTCTTTAAAATTCAAAATTCACAAGAACCAACCTATCCAACCCAGGCTGGCAGATAGAAGTGGTTACATAGTTGTCCAGAAGAGCGCTCCAATAGCAATAACTAACTCCATATAAACTTTGAAATTTAACGCCACGAATTCCGCACACTATCTAAAATATATATTTTTTTTCCAATGCTTCAAATAGAAGTGATTGGTTTATATCTGGATCAGTTAGCATCCAAGTTTAAAGGAAATCGTTGTAATTGTTTTCGAGAATATCCCCCCCCCCCAAAATTTAAAAACCTTGATATTGCATTTTCGGTTAAAGGATTTTTCCTTCAAATTTGAAATTCTAGCAATGATTCTAGTGTATATTAATATTTTATTTAAGTGATAAAAACGTTAATTGTATTTGTAATGGTACTTTAGAGGAAAGCATAACGCTATTGTTCCCTCCTCAAATTCCCACAAAAATCCAGAAATCCAGGAAAATGTTTCATATGAAAGTGATAGGTATTAGAAAAAACACTCAGTAAAGGCGCACTTCTGGGTGTTGATGGATTTTGCGCGAAACCTTTGTGTCAGATGTGTGATTGTGATACCTACATGGAATACCAATTTTGAGCCCCCGGTGATTTTTCGTTTTTCAAAATGTTTCGTTCACACATATAGACCATTCGCTAAAATTATTTTTTCGTACCTGGAGGGGGTACGAAATTATTTTTTACGTACTGTACATCAGTAAGAAATTTCTTGTGCCAAATTTCGAAATGAAGTTTTTTGACAAATAACAAATGATGTTTAGGAATTCGCTTCTTCTACATCCTCTTCAAAAGCTCTAACCAACTTAGTCTCCATTTTTAAATATATGAAACTGTATCTGCTTCTCCACAGAATTCATTACCCAGCATTCACACTCCCATATTGCACCAGTCTTATTAGGGTTCGGTTATATATAAGAAGCTTCGCTTCTTTATAGAGAGTCATGAAACGCGAGATTTCTGTAGTGCGAACAGGCATCTGTACCCTCCCACTATTCGCAACGTTTTATATCTGCAACGTTTCATTCCTTTTTGCAATTAGCGACCCTAAATATTTAAACGCCTCCCATGACATGAACCAGCATTCTTCAAGAATTCTTCGGGCCTCCTTACTTGTTGCGAGCTTTTCATATACATATCTTGCCTCATCAACATTTCTCCTGAGATTTGCCTTCTCTTCTGCTTCTCCAAATGTTTGGAGCGCTCATCGAGAGAGAAATAGTGCCGCCATTTTCCAAGAAATCAGTAGTATTGGCCACATGCCGAGTCATCCAATTAAATTATTAAGCCATAGCGTTTGACTCACTTTGTCTCAATTGGTATTATCCATACATCTCGTTGCAGGAGCATACTCTAATATTAATTTTTTGTTTGTTTACCACATATAAGTTTAAATGTTATCCGAGAACTGGCGACCTCACAGTTACAAAACCTGATAAACTCTCTTTAATCTTAACTAAACCACCCCTGTCTACAGATTACTGCAAAATTTGCTTAACAAATTATTGGAACTGATTTAAGGAAATGGAAATTATTAGGTATATGCTTGACCAGACAATTTGTCTGCCTGAGAGAGAAGAATTCAATTGGCATTGTGCTAGTGTGGTGGGTGAATTGGACAGGTAGAGGGGAAAGATTCTATAGAGTATAAAACATGGGTCACAAGATATATAGTTTTGATCTACACGTGGCATGAATAGAGAATATGTAAGTTTTGTTCTGTTTCTGTGGGTGTAGCGCAGTTTTATATATATATATATATATATATATATATATAACATGGATGTAATGTGTACATTTCCATAAAGAGAGCCCCTTGCATGGTCAGGTCCACTATGTAGTAGACATTCATGTACAGACATCACTTTTAACATTTGGGCAGGAGAGAGAGTATACATTGAGTGAAGTGAAGAAGTACTCCCTTGGCCACCAGGAGGAGAACAGAAACCATTCTGTGCATACTGAACCCAACAATAGCCGGTGATGGAAGCAACAACCCGTCCTCACTTCTGACCAACTAAAAAAAAAGTTTCCCTACCTCCTGGAAAATGTTCGCCCAATAAAGGAGAGACACCCGATCCCTAAACGTTGCCGTCTCCTATCTCCAGACATCTGTCATATGACCTAAAAGCTCTCCGGCAAGGAGATGGTATTTTATCCTTTTTTTCTTCTCCCTCTCTATGTTAGACTAGTGGGACATCTGTATGAAGTTGGTTACATACTAGCATGGTTAGGGGGAATAAAAAAAACCACAACCAAAATGGGGAACATTATATATCCTGTGTAGCAATAGTTTCCTCTGAATCGGGAGTCTAGCGAGGCCAACCATCATTCCCATTTTCCGCTTAATGCATAACGCTCAGGACTCTCTTTCCTCTTCACCACTTAAGTGGTCACTTTTCTTTTTTTCATTTTTTCTTGGTCCTAGCGTTGGTTTTCCACTCTTTATCTGCTTGCTCTTTCTTTACAATTTTCTTTTTTCTAGACAAGCCTTCTTATGTCTACGAGTGAGTGTATATTTGCGAAATGTACTTCTGGAACAAAATACATTGCTACTTCCCATTTCTTTCAATTTCCATTTCCTTTTCCCTTGTTATTGCTCTATTAACTAGGAACCTTTATAGTGAATTTTCCAGTTGAGTGCATTTAAGCAAATGATTGAGAAAAATTGTAATTTTTTTTTGTTTTAAGCAGTAAAAATCTTGTTAAATTTTCCCTAACAGTGACATTTAATCGATCATAAACATAATAGACTTTAGCTTTTCTTATTTTATGTGAAAAATTAAACGGTTGGCAATACAAAAAAAAACAACAGAATATGGTTGGATGCCTTGCCCTCACGCATTGATCGAGTGGCTTCTGCACTCGCCTTTGGTGGGAGTATTCCTCTTCTGTACTTTTTCGGTGAGGTTGAAAACTGTGTTGATCCAAGGAATCTACAGTTAGTGGTGAACCTAGATAGCGAAGGCTAAAACGAAATTAACTCTTTGCCAATCAATAATAATCGCCATACGGCAGTTCTTGGCCCATCATGAGCTTTTGTGCCAAAGGCGTTATATGCATTTTGCTTGGTATGCAATTTATTCTATGAAATCGCGCTATTCATTTTCAGAGCTCATTGGATTAAAGACAATGCGAAGATTTTTATAATCTGCAATTGTGCAGCTTCTTTTTGGGCAATATTTGTCGTATATTTTTGCTTTAGAGTGCAAAAACATAAATTGCAGCATTATATGAAAAACAACATAATTACATTGAAAATATACTAAAAGCGAAAAATCTTGAGGAGGGTAAAGATTCTTGAAGAGAGAAATATAACCTCGTTTAGATACCATCAGGAAATAACAGAATCCAGTCTAAACAATACATCGGAAGTGCGCCTTTACTGATTATTTATTTATTTTTTAATCGATTTTCATAAAATTTTACAATCTAATTTCATATAAAATGCTTCTATTTGAAAATTGCTTCTAGGAAAATTAATTTTTTGGAGGTTCTGGGAAAGCTGCAACGTTGAGCTCCCCTGCAATGTTGAATTCTAATTACAGTCCAATTTACAGTTCTGCTACCTATCGTAATATAAATATACAAAAATTGTATGTGTTGTTGGAAATTACAAGTTTGAAGGAAATCACTAAACCGGAAGTGCGATTTTCATAATCACAGTTTCTGAGTTTTTTTTTGGAATTTTCTCGAAAATAGTTCCTATGTTTTTCTTTCAAATTGAAAAGTTAAATGAAGAGATAGAAACACATCATTCTTTTATTTGTACACTTTTTCTGGATAAAGAGATTTTAGGATGGTTCTAGGGACCATTTCTGACAACGTCAGAGTTAATGATGGAGCTAGGCATTTGCCCAATGGGCATACTGTATTAACTAAGGTGAAGAAAATTTGTCGTCTTTGTTGCGAACATTTTCAGTGGGGAGGGGGATTTGATTTCTGATTTGTCTCGCTTTACTTGACCTGCCAACTAGTGAAATTTAGAGAAAACTAAACTTAGCTGATGTAAAGACTCTGGGGGATGCGGCTAATCTGACACTTCCAACAAAAATTGCTCTTCTTCCTGGCTTTGCAAAAATATTGCTTGTGCGCCAACGGATTAATTTTGGTATCTAAATTTTGTAGGTTTTTTTTTTGAAGATTTTCTCCGCCAATTTCAGCTCTTCTTGAATCGCTGCATATTTATCAATTCTTCCGTGTTCAATAACTAAATTCCTGCACTGAATGACAAAAGTAATTGTTGTTCCAAATGTTTTATAACTTATAATTACATCATAGTTATTTTCAGTGAGCAAAGTGACATTTCAAGTCAAGTTTTGCCCAAACGAACGCAAGCGATTGTAGCAAATGCACTAGAGTGCACAAAAGGACTTTGCTCTCGCATTACTATAATCTTTTTTCTCATAATAGCTAAAAGTATTCAAAGAAGGATATAATGAGAGGCAAAACATATATGGCAATCTCCAAGAGAATGTTGTCCAAGGAAAAAGGGAAGGTTACCATCAGAAAGGTTGTAGTACGTTAGGTTAAACAAAATTATATTATGTTTTCTAATATTTTTAATGTATTGTTAAATTGATTTTAAAATATTTAAACAAATGTATAATTCAGCAACTTCTAATTTACTTCAATATTGTAAACATATTTTAGCAATTATCAAAACCTTTTTTAAATTTGTTTAATTGAAAGGTGGCAACCCTGGTTTTTACTTTTATTCTCTAGAAATTAAAAGTATAACTTTTAGCCGTTGATTTTATATCGTTATTTGTCACATTAATCAGCTGTATTTGAAATAATAATTCTTATGAATACACAAACATAGATATATATACATATATAATTAGTGGTTAAGTTAAAATTCTCGTTAATTAACTATTTGCCATTGCTAACTTTTCTAATTATATTAATTCTAAACTGTTGCCGTAAACGAAGAGTTTACACTGTAAGCATCGCTCTTCCTTACCCGGTCAATATTCTAGTTAGTTAAGGCTACATACACCTTTTTCCTTTATTAAATTTTCATTTATTTAATAAATAACACATTATTATAATGTACATAACAGTAATAAATTTTTACATAATACTCATTAAAAGTTTACTGGAAAAACTTTTTTTTTTTTTTTTGTTTTTCCTGGAGAATATTTTAATAAAAGCGCTGGTTTTATTCTCTGCTTTTTATTTGTCGTTGGTCCGTGGAGGGGCATAATTTTTGTATTTATTTAATAAATAATTAGTACATGGAAAATTGTGTATTGTAAAGTTTTTTAAATAGAAATAATTAACCCCCACTTGTTTCTTTTTTTTTTTTTTAATTGCTTTTCTACATCTTTTATGCTAATTTATACATTTTAAAATGGTCTGTTTAGTGCATTATTTATACATTCTAACAAAGAAATGATTTAACAATTACATTAAAAAAAAATTTGTTTGTTTAACCGTGACGTTTAAATTAAAAACATTCCTTATCATTAAACATCCTTATCAGGGAAATTTAAAACATGGATTTGAATCATGTTCTTAGTCAAACTTTAAAATAATATCTAGTGTGAAACACATCTTCTTACTTTAATTAATACAATATACAATTTAACGTACACTAATTTATATAATTAATTTAATCAAGAAATTTTCTTTAACATTGCAACTTCACAGTGTTTAGTTGCTAGTGAGGATCTGAGCGGCCTTATGGAGCGATCTATGTCAAAACCAACAAAGCTTGTGCATATTTAAATATAAACTAACTGTGCCCCCCCCTGCAATAACTTTCTAAATTCAGTTTTTTCAGAAAATGTTTTAAATAAAAGAGATACATTTCCATGTGTGGAGCAAGATAATAGAAAACTGTTGCAACCATTTTCGAGAAAATTCCCCCCTAAAAACTCAAAAACCTATTCTGTAAAATCGCCCTTCCGGTCAATCGATTTTCTTCAAATTTGGAATTCCAGCAATGTGTCTAACGTATATTAAGATTATGTAGATGGTAAACCCATAAATTATAGTGAAGTGGTGCTTTAGAGGAATGAACACTACTGTTTCCACAGACACTCTATTCCAAAAAAATTAAATTTTCCCCTAGTAAAATGTTTCAAATACGAAGTTTATAGAAAAAAAATCTGGTGTGAAACACTCACACAACTTTCTCTTACTCCAGTACTCAAAATTATAATTGCCAAATTTTATAGTTAGTGTACCAAATTTGAAATTCGTCGAAAAGTGAAAACATGTCCAGTAAAACGTCCGGTTTACTAATTTTCTTGAAACTCGGAATTTGGGTCATATATTATTTCTAGTTATTTCAATTTGATGACAGAATTGTATAATCAACTGTGATAGCATTTTAAAGAAAAACATAACCCCCCTCCCCAAAAGTCCCCTTAAATGAATTTATCAGGGGAAAAGTTTCAAATAAAAGTTGTAGCTCTTTATATGTATAGTTAACAACTCTGGTTTAAAGAAAATCGTTGGAGCCATTTTCGAGAAAATACCAGAAAACTGAAAATTATATTTCAGTAAAAACGCACTTCCGGTTATCTATTTTTTTTCAAACTCGGAATTTCAACAACATATTTAATTCTAATTAACATTATTTAGATGACAGAATTGTCTAATATACTGAAACAGCAGTTAAGATGAAAACCTAACCCCACCCCTCCCCCAGAAGTGCCCTTAAATGAATTTTCCTGGAGAAATGTTTCAAATAAAAGTTGTAGCTCTTTGTATGTGTAGTTGATATAGCAAGTTTAAAGAAAATCTTCGGAGCCATTTTTGAGAAAATTGCAAAAACGTAAAAAAAACAACTAGTAAAGTGGTACTTCCGGTTGAGGAATATTGACACATAACGCACCGTCAGATCCCATGGTGATACCTAAACGTAATATCAAGTTTGAACTTTCTACGATTTTTCGTTTTTGAGCTATGCTGTTCACATACATACACACACACAGACACAACACACACACACAGATACACACACACACACACACAGAACATTCGCTAAAAACCACTTTTTTGGACTCAGGGGACCTCAAAACGGATATTCCGGTTGAAAACTCGATCGAAAAGTTGACACGATTACTCCAACGATTCGATGGCTCCAACGATTTTCTTTAAACCAGAATTGTTAACTATACATATAAAGAGCTACAACTTTTATTTGAAACTTTTTCCCTGATAAATTCATTTAAGGGGACTTTTGGGGGAGGGGGGTTATGTTTTTCTTTAAAATGCTATCACAGTTGATTATACAATTCTGTCATCCAAATTGAAATAACTAGAAATTAATATATGACCCAAATTCCGAGTTTCAAGGAAATTAGTAAACCGGACAGTTTTACTGGACAGTGTTTTCACTTTTCGACGAATTTCATTAAATTTGGTACACTAACTATAAAATTTGTCAATTATAATTTTGGAATCTGGAGTTAAGAGAAAGTTGTGTGAGTGTTTCACACCAGATTTTTTTTTTGTCAGTTGTGATTAAAAGTAGAATTTCACTCACTACTTTTGATTTAATAATTGTCACATTATTACATGGAACCAGAAATAAATAATTTTTTTCGTGTGTTCACTGGTGAGGGCTAACTTTACCTTAATGTTAGATATGGGGCGAACCTGAAGAAAAGTTGTAAAATACCAAAATGGAAAAAAAGAGGTCATACTTACATAAAACAATCGCGTGCAGACGCACACAGAACTGGAGAAATGAGTGTGTACACCCTGAGAAAATACATCCTGGAAACAGTTTCACCCTATAGAAATTAGAAAAAAAGTTGGTAAGGGAATAAAGTTTCCTGTAGAAGGGACTCCCGTTACTAGTGGAAAAACAGAAGCTTTACAGTAGTGTGGGGACTATACAAGCCGCTCGGGTTGGTGGTTGGTTATTTTTTTTTTTATGTTATTGTTGAAACTGAGACCAAGAGGGGTTGTGTGGGTAGCCACCCATCATAAACTTTCATATTTTAAAGGGCCTTTCTCTCCGCGTACTCGGGCCCTGTCCAGTCGGTCGGTCTATAGTGAGATGAACAAATTTTTCATTTCTAAACTCCTCCTGGTGGCGTTTGTATAAAACACACACACTCGGGCTTCCTTTCCATCCCGCTCCCCCTGTCTCACGGCACTCTTTCCCGCAGACCATATACATAGTATATCTTCCCTTCATTCTGAAACATACATACACCTACGCACAATGGTCTTTATTCTTATATATATATATATATATTTGTAAAAAAAGTTCTGTTTTGGAAAGCTTCTCTTCAAAACTTTTCTTTTATTTTTGCTGAGGACAATTACTACAAAATATAAAAATAAAATCTAAAAAAAAAATTAAAAAAAAAAACTCTCTTGATGCAATTGTATTTTTTCTAAAAATGGTTCAAACAGTTACAAATTCCCGTGCCTATCCTTTTTTTCTTTCTTTTTTTTTTATTATTCCTCAGTATTGTACTGGATGTCTGCCAAAAATCTTTTCTGCCAACAACTGACTTTTCCTCCTAGTCTGATCCCAATCCGTTCTCATACCCAGTCAGTGTTTACTATATATAGGAGAGAAACATTTTTCTACTCCCACATTTGCCTTCTATATAACTATTGGGTTGGTAACACTGAGCGGGGCAAGGATCTGAAATAATAAAAAAAAACCGCAGGAAGCTCTCTTCATCTTTCCCGCCCAATCCTACCAGTGATCTTTCTTTCTACCTCATACTCCTTTACACTCCAAATATTTCTCGTATTTTTCTCTTACTCCCGTTCAGAGGGAAGTCTCTCTCTTTCTCTCTCCCCCCCCCACTCACTAAGTTATACAATGGATACTGTCCATATACTATTCATTGAAAAATTATGACCCGTGCCAGCTGCCAGCAAAATAAGAGGGAGTGGTTATAGTCACAACTCACTTGAAGAGGGAGTAAGATCGCTTGGCAGTCTTATTTATTCCATCCAAATGCTGTCGCTAATCGTTTATCTATTTATTTATTTATTTATTTTTGTTATAACACTTTTCACCAATAATCTAGTTTTTTTTGTTTTTGTTATTTTTTTTATATCTTTTACTTTCTCTTATTTACATTAATAGAAAAGGATATTGTGTCTCATGTCAAATTTTTGAAATTTAATTAAAATACGGAAATGAATGTTTTGAGCTTTCCAGAACACGAAAATAAAATGAATCTTTGTGCGTGAACAAAATAATGTAAAAATCGAAAAATCCTACATAAGCCAAAACTTGTTTTTCCGTTTAGTTCCTTGATTCCTTTTGTCAAAATCTACCAATCAGAAAGTGTATATTCTCAAAAAAAGTCCCAATTTTCTATACTAACTCTGTACACATTCTTGTTACTTTATTTGACATTTTATATATATATATATAAAAGTCGGTGTGAAATACTCACACGATATTCATTTACTCCAACTAATACAATTTAAATAACGAATTTTCTTTAAAATTACACCGTTGTATTATATCTGAGCAGACCTATGTCGAGTGCCCTCTGTCAAAACCAATAAAGTTTGTGCAGTTTAAATTTAAACTTAACTAATAGACCTCCCCACAAGACTCGCTAAAATCATATACTTCCGGTGAGAACTCAATTGCTAAAATTTGATACCATCACAATACTTCCTCTTACCACCATAAGAAACTAAAATTTATGGTGCTACAGACATTTATTTGTGTGTTTAATACCAGCGGCAATACAATTAGTAAATTACATTTCATTCAAAGATGGAAAAATGACCGACCAGTATTTTACAATTTTCCTATTACTATTTAAAAAAAATTTAAATAACAAATTTACAATTATGTTTGATTATATTTTAATAGGTCAAGATATCATATGTAATAACTACCATGCATCGCAAGCATATTTGTGAAGGTAAATGTTTGAAGAATGCCACACCCTTTTTCATGATTAATACCTTAGCTAACACCTAGAATTCAGTGGTAGAGAATTAACACTGTAATCCAAGAGACATAAAGATAAAACAGGCACCATCTGCAACACGCTAAATCAATTACCAGAGCTCCGGCGATGAGTTTCTAAACAACATCGACTGTGTTACTAAACTACTCTCCATGCTTACTACCACCCACACCTATATGTATAACTCTAACCAGCAAGTGTTCTAACTATCTTCTAGGTCGTTCTTACAATTCATTGCTTTCAAACTGTTCTAACAATAGTTTTTCTGTTAAAAGTGCAGAACCTGGAGTATTGTATTGTTGCCAATTTCAAGCAGCTGCTCCTGTTGGAAAAAGTTTGCTTCAGATTTTGCCGAACAGATGAGTGCCATCCTCCAAGTAATAGTAATTAATTTTCCAGTCTTGAAATGATACGCATGTTGTGATATTGGTTGACAATCAGGCCGCCATGATATCCATCACATCATTTGCGCCCCACCTGCATTTAGTAGTAGTGATTTTTTTTTTGACGCATCAACTACTAAGTTCATTAGCGCCACTCAAATTTTCCATTAGAAACATTTCCTCTAGAGCTGGGACGGCGTTCACCCCAACATACTCAGCATCCAAATCGGCGTCTTTGAGAAATAGTGATTATTCTCTGGACGACATTGAATTTAAGAAAGGCCTCAACTTGTTACTCACTTGAGAAATAAACGCATTTCTTTAATGGATACCAACCGGTAGTGCTATATCTTTGGCAACGAAGAAGCGGACCGTCTCACACAGTAATGATTCAAAATGGTTCCGCCAGATTTTTACCCTGATACGGCTGAAATGTTATTGATGTGTTGTGATGTTGTAGTAGCTTGTGGCGTGAGCGGTTTTGTAAAGGGCTTGTATATATGTTTGAGAAAGAGAGAGAAGTATTATAAATAAGTGAAAGATCACCACTGTTTTGAAATAAATATATTATTCTTCAAGTGAATTTAAGTACTTTTATAATATCGCAACTATTATGTTTATAAATCAATTATTTAACTAGATTAAGTGCAAAACTCCTATGTTTTAATTTATGACTGGCACTGATGTTAAGAGAACGAAAGACAAGTGTTCTGATTGAATGTCTAGTTCAGACTGTCCTGAAAGAATGCCTTCTAATTGTTCGTTCAAATCTTCCCCTTTGAGAAGAAGGGGTAGACAGTGCTAACAAGGTTCATGAACTCTTCCTGTAACGGTAATCTTCTACCTGTGTGTACCCTTTTTGCCAGCGAATGTCTACTTCTTCATAATTTTTATATATTTGAAATCAAATATATTTCTGGCATCCATCACACGGCCAAAGCATGCATTGCGGCTTCGTACAAGAATGCCCAGTTCGATGCTCACAGGCTTCAAGCTGAGCGTAACCAAACAGCCGAGTTCTTAAAAATTTGCTTAGAAAAATGTCTGTTTCAAAATCTTTACAGGTCACGTTTACATTTTGAAGTACTTCTTTAGAATTGGAGCAGCAGACACACAAATATGTACACTTTGCGAGATAAGTAGAGAAATGATGGCGAACACATTCCTTGCACTTGATGTGGACTATTACGACAGGATATACTGGGCAGACAGACACCGAATGTCGAAACTATATATACCCATCATTTTTTTTTGAAACTTTTTTCTGAGTAAATTCCTGTAGGAGAGGTTTTGAGGGATGAAATTCGTGCTTTTTCTTGTTTTGTGAAGCTTAGATTCTCCCATTGATAAACTCCTCCCATTGAAGACATCTACGTAAATATTTAGTTCAAGTTATAAGTGTGGAGAGAATTTATTCAATAATAACTATGAAAATGGCATTAAGAGAATGTCAGGTCAGTTTTATTTTTGTTCTCATTCTATTAAAAAAATATTTAGACAAATTTTCATTTAAAAAAAAAATAAATAAAAAAAATCAGTACATGAGATTCTACTTTACACTAATTACTCAGCTGTCAATGTTTTGTTTGAACTTATGACACAGTCACTCAGTATCTTGTGATAACATATAAATTATAGTTCGTTCGCATAATTAATACATAACGTTATTAATGTCATGGT